>VDFB02150272.1:0-74157 GCA_007258455.2 Sequoia sempervirens | reverse complement strand
TGAAAATTTCCAATGTGAATGGAAAACTAGCCACAGTCTTATGACGACTACGAAGAAAGAAGTGAACATGCTGCATTTGTCTGAGGAACTCCATAAAGACGATCTTATCTGACGGATATCTTGGCAACATCAGGGGCTCTCCAACATATCCATAAACACGGATGTATGTGAAAGTAGGAAACTGTATGAACCAATCTGCCCAAGTTTCCATTGCTGATTTGGCCTCGGCTGAAATGCGAATATGCATCTCGTCATCAAGATCTCTAATGGTTCTCATGGAAAAATGATCATTGACTGCTCGGAAGTCCTGCTCGGATTGAGAAAACTCCAACTGAGGATAATACTCATGAACACGCTGAACACCGAGAGTGCCATTAGTTTTAAGAAGTCTGTAGCTACCTTGAAATGCAACCAAGTAAACCAAGTAGGATATCATATGAAACTCATGATACTTGAGAAAGTTAGTAATTTGCTGATGTAAACAATCACTAATCAGCATAGCCCAGTCAAACCGCTCTGTACCATCAAGAATTCTGGTAATCAAGTAAAACATCCATGAACGGAAAGTGCTAGCATCTGATTGACCGGTAACTTGGTTGAGTAAAGTTATCAAAACAGCAACTTCCTCTTTGAATTCACCATGACCAACCTTCTTAGGCATGTTAGTTTTTTGCACTTTCAACCATTTCTGAGCCACTTTCCTCTGCGAACGTTGCGGATCAGCATCCCATATCTTCTCACAAGCTTCAAGAACGACAGTGAAGTTGTCTGAACGAGGAGGAATAGCAAAACATTCCTCTATGTCCCTTGGTTTGAGATTGAAAACAACCCTGCCATCTGCTGATCTGATTTGACGTGAAGACGAGTCATAATGCTTGATGCAAGCAAGAACGAACTCAAGATCAAAAGTAGTAACAGGAATGGATGCCGCTGCCAGCAATCCTGAACGTTCAAGATTCTTCAACGAATTGCTGCTAACACCCTCCAGACTGTTCAGATTCACCACTGGATAAGCATGATTCAAGTCTGTATCTGAAGTCTTGATGAAATTATGTGTGAGAGCCGATTTCACCTTGTAATCAATAAGATTGAACTGCATTTTGGAAATGATGACTTTTGACTGTAAAGTCGAATATATTTGAAGAACTTTCTGAAAACCTCTGGACAAGGCTAAAAATAGCTTCTGACGAAAGAAATTTTCGAAGTTTTTCTGGAACGTGGGTTTTTTGCACAACTGAATTCTAAACAAACCCAGATAGCTGAATTCTTGAAAAAATGTGTTTCAAACCAACATGCAAAGAGATTCTCGGAAAAAGGCACAGAGCTTCAGAATGAAGACTACGGGGCGATTTCCTCGAAAAAATCTAAGACGTGGGTCTTGCTGTAAATGCTGAAATATGTGAACCCGGATGATCAAATTCTGAATATGCGTTGAATTTCTTTGACATGCGAAGAAAGTACCTAAGGTGAGAAATAGAAGAAATAAGACAGAAGATAGAAAGTTTTGCTTGTCTGCTTCTGAAAAATCTGCCAACCTCTTCTTTGGAACTTGATAAAACCTGCATGCAAAGTGAAAATAAAGTCTAGAATCACCTTCCTATGAACAATCTGAACTCGTTGCTATGAAGAACGCTGAATTCAGACACCTGTAGCACCTTTAGCTTGCTGGTCGCTCAAGAAGAATATGAACTTCAGAGCTAAAGATGATGAAATAATGGACGCCATTGCTGAAATATATAGATTTTCATCATTGAAATTCGCATAAGGCAAGGAATCCTTGAAAAGTGCGCCTGGCTTCTGATTGGACCTCATTCCAGTTAACTGAAACTCAAATATGCTAATTAAATCACCATGTATTAGGGTTTCCCTTTTCAGTCTTCAGTTAACAAAACCATGCGACTTTGACTTCAGTTAGCAATCCTTATCAAGCTCGCCATCCTTCACATTTGCTATAGATTCACAAATTTGACCTAAGGCGTCCCTTTAGATAACTAAAGTTAACAATCTTGATTGAGATGAGAAATTCGCCATCTTCATGCAATAATCATTCTAAAAATAGCGACCCTTTTCAATCTTCAGTTGGCCTTCAAGAAGTGTTGCAACTTCACACTTATGCTTCAATATTAATTCTAAAAATAACAACCCTTTTGGAACTTAAGTTGCCATTCCTTGAAAAGTGCGTAGCTTCACAAGACTATGCTTCATCATTTAAACACTAAATATGGCGACCCTTGTCATGACTGAAGTTAACAACTTCATGCGCCATACTTCACTAATCTATGCTTCATCATTCATATCGTCCCTTTTAGAACTTTAGTTGACACTCAATGAAGCGCCATCTTCACTAAAAACTTCACAATTGCAACCAAATTCGCCATGCATGTGGACTCCAGTTGACTTTCACTGATAATCTTCAGTTAAGTGAACATGCAATCAAGTTAACTCAACATGCAAGGTAGTTAACTGAACATGCAAACTAGTTAACTCGACATGCGAACTGAAAGATCACTCAACATGCCAATATGCGAACTGAAGATGACAACCCAGAAAACGTTTAGTCTAACTGCAGTCAAAACTCTAGTTAAGGCGTCCATTCAACTCTCTTTCGAAAATTCAACTTTGACCTCTTAAGCGAATTCGAGACTTAGCCAAATTTCATGAAAATTTAAGCTGAAACCTCTGCCGGGACCTCTGTTCATCCTCTGACACTGGTTGACTGACTTCTCCGATTGGCTGGCTGACAGGTGCATTGCAGAGCTAAGTAAAAACTGACAAAAGGTATCTTGAGACTGCAAATCATAAAACTGACATCTGAAGGCTCAAAAATCCAATCGCCTTTTTGAAAAGCTGCGCTTTTTCTCAGACTTAGTCAAATTTTGACTTCTGCATCTTGAACGAAGGGAAAAATAAATCCTTCATAACTACTGATTTATCAACTTTCAGGACTGGAACTCAGGTTCACTGCGAGCTGCTGAGACATCTTCTGATCTGACGGAGACAGGCAATGGAAAGCTGAATGTAACACGGACACATTGAATATCTGATATCATCAGAAAGAAAGCATTAAAGGCTTGAAATGCTCAGGCGCCTTTCTCAAAATGTGCTCTTTTGCTTTTTCCTCTGATATTCTGACTAAGATTTGACCCTACATTTGACCTCAGGTTCAGGTACTTCAGCAACTCAGATTCACCCACTGACAAATGCGTCGCGAAGTTCGAACAAATGTGAGATAAACATCTTGGGTGGCGTTTAGCCAAAAACCTACATTTAGCACCTCAAAAAGATGGGCGCCTTTCTCAAAAGCTGCGCTTTTCTCCAGTGTTAGCCAATTCTCGCTTTCGCCTCATTTTGCGCTGTATCTTCCATAACTCGAACAAAACAGGTCCGTTTGACAAGCTTGATAGCTCACTGAAGCTGACGTGATGCCGGACAAAAGCCTGGAGGTAACAAACCCTAAAAACTGGATCTGGGCCCCTAAAAGATAGGGCACCCATTTGAGAATGTGCTTCCTTCTCCAGAGATAGAAAATTTTGATGTTTTTCCTTTAGATTTTAGAAAATTTTGATGTTTTTCCTTCAGATTTTCACTTTTCTTAAATCTATTCAGTAACAGACTGACATGACACTGACACCAACTCCATATTTAAAAACCCAAAACCGACCTTCTGACAACACTTTAACAAGATTTAGACTCAATTAAGCAAAATGCCTTAGTGAAGCAAAATTTTTTGTTTTGGGTACAACAGTACAATATATTTATTAAGTGGGAGGAGAAATCGCAAATTAGAATATTCAATAAATGAAAATCAATTGTGCTAAACTCTCTTGGAACCCTTGAGAGTAACATTTTATTGTACCTTCCAAAGGAAAAATAAGGTAGTCAACACAAAGGGTATGCCAAAAACTGTAGAGTAACTTTCTAAAAGAACTAAGAGTTAAAAAAATAGCTGCTCTCCAATGATTGGATATTTAAAAAGCACAATTGAATCTATGCTCAGTTTGGGTCCAAAAATGTCTAACATAATTGCATTCCCAGAAGATTACTTTCCACGTTGGACATGAAGACCATATGAAACTCCCATTTGGCCAGCTTACTTCTATTAGCTAACAATTGAAACAATTTTTGCAAATTAAAACAAGGCAAGTTGTGTAAGAGAGAACAGTATGTTGATTGTTATCCCATCTCTCTTTTTTCTATAGTAGGTGGATCCAAGATCAATTTGAAAAGCTGCCAATTGAGTTCCAAGATTAAACAGTTCTTTTGCTCATTTTTCAATTTGGATCATTTGGACATCACTGTAATTTCTTTCTTTCTCAAGGGGGCAATGCATTCTTTTATTGTAAATGCAAGCCTCTTTGAAAGAACCCCAAGTTTAGAATTAGGGGTATGCCTAGGTGGGTTATTTGTGGCAGAGAGTAGTATCGAACAAGAACACCCAAGCATGACAAGCAGCTATAATTTCATAGTGAAATATGCTAACCAATTTTTTTCGATGAATTGACACACATAACCAGCACTTAATCAACTCGGTTAGCGTTAGCTCCAAATAGAAAACTGAACTTGAAATGAAACTACTCAACGTCAAGGATGTGCACTCAAGATCCCACTGAGGGCGAGGTGCTAACATATGACGGAGTGTTGAAATTTGAAATTAAGAACTGATAGGAGGATAACCAGCCATGAAAAACATTTCCACACTACCACCAAACAGTGGGGGGAAAAGATTACAATAAAAACAATTCGTCCGCTGCGGCGGGCATCCACAGAGCTGTGGGAATTCACCCCTATGAAAGTGGGTATAAGAGAGTTACAAAACAGATTGTCCACACTGGCGGTAAACCATCCAGGGGTAATTTAATGATAAAACAGAAAATAATTGCAGAACTGAAAGATTGGTTGGATTAGTAATGCTTAATCTCAACCTTACAAATTAAACTCTGCAAATTACAAAGTACAATGATAAGGAATGAACCTTAGATATAAAGAATGAACTTTTACAATGATATAACACTCAAATACTGAAGTATATGCCCAAAAACTGGAAATTGTAACAATCTGATATAAAAATCAGAATTCTGGAAATTCAACCAGCAAACTGTGAATTCATAAAATGCTCATAAGTTGATCAATTTACCTCCGAATGATGAGATATCAGTTGCAGATGCTTTCTAGAAGTGTGGCGCCCAAGATGCAATCCAAAAACCAACACCAAATTCTCCAGATTATTTAGCACGAATCCCAGTGCACTTCTAAATGGTACGGCGTCCTTAGAAAATCGATTTTGCAAGATAAAAATTAATACTTGGAATTAAATTCCAATTCTTTGTGGAAGGTGGCGCCTTGAGTCAACAAATGAATTGTCAAAGTACCCAGAACAAAATAAAATTCATTCGAAAAGATATGAACAAAAATCAGCTTCAGCTGTAGATAAAACAGAAAACCAAAACTGTGAAATTACTCCAGAAATTCTTCAATCTTGATGCTCAATCTGCTAGTCTGATGTTGAGAAGCAGCAATGTAGCCAACTAGGTGTTATATTGCAAACACGAAATTGGATGAAAGGGCTAGGAGGTAGCATCCTCGAAGCAATAGCAAAATGTCCATTGTCATTTTGACAGCATAACGGTATGATAAACAGTTGATGCCAAAAGCTGGAGAAAAGACTTCATTTTATAGAAAACTGAGAAACTCTTCACCTTCCATGAGAAACTCCTACAGACACCTCTTGCAATTCTTTTTCAACTTTCAAAAATATTAATTCTTCAAAAAGTGGCGTCCAATTTCAAGCTGATGAATATTTCAATAAAGAATAAATAATCTTATAATGAAGGCGAACCCTTCATGGCCCCACTTTAAAAACAACTTAAGTTATCTCCTTAGGCCAAGGGGGGGTCACCGGAGAATTAAAACATAATGCCTTAAATCAAATATTTTTCACCAAATAAAGCTTACTGAAGACCAAGCCTGAATAATAACAACTGCTCCAGCTGTGAAGGACTGAAAATAGACAACTGCAACTGCCAAAACTAGTATTTACTATAAATAGTAAACAACATGAAATGCCATAAACTCCAAGCCTAGAAACCCTAATTTCACCTCATTCCAGTCTACGGGTTCCGGAATTAGACTGATGAATTGCAATGCTAATCACTGATGAGAAGGGGACATTACACATAGGCCATGTCCTACGTAGGGTCGACGAGTCATCTTGAGAGTGTTAGTTCCTCACTGTATTGGTTGATTTTCCCTTTGCTATAATTCTTTTGTGTTTGCAATCATAACATTATCACTTTGCTACTCACACACCTCTTTCTCTAAATACAATATTCATAGAATATAATCTAAAATACCACCAGTCTGATTCATATTTTCCAATAAATAAGTCATTTTTAAGATGATTTGTGGAACCAAATGATTAATGCGGGAGTGCACTTCGTCATCTCCTATTTTAATTCAAGATCTATTGCATCAATGCATTAAATGTGCAAATTATGTATAGTTCTGGGTTTGTAGTTATTACTAAATTGAATTTAGAGATAAATTTCTTTTGTAGAACTAGTGGCTTGTTAAGGGTACGGATAAATGAAAACATCGACATTGTTGTTCACTCTAGAGTCTGGATTGGACCTTGATATCTTTTGACAGCAGAAAGTCTAATTTATATTTGCTGCTTAATTGTGTAGGATCTTATTTTCTGTTGGCCTTTTTTTGTATAGATACCATTCATGGGCATATTGGAATTAAACATGATTCCACTTCTACAAGGAAAGAGCTCTTAACATTGAGACATCATGGCAAAAGTTTTGGGCACTATGCTCGGTATGTTCTTTTATTTCCTCATGGCCATAATTTGTTCATTCCAAATTCTTTATTGATAGATATGTTTTAGGGAGGGGCCTTTCAACTGACATTGTTTAGGGACTCATTATATGTGAGAGCACGAAAGTTAAATTTGAAGTGTATTTTTTTCTTACATCAAAAACATGAGAAAGCAATAACAGTCCAAAAACAGAGCTTTAAATTCCGATACCATAAAAGGTTTAATTCAAGACCTTAATATAGCTGCAAAATTTGATGTTCCTTTTTATCCAAACACTCTTACCTTGTTTACTCGTATAGATAACTAAGGGAACTTATCTTTCTCCCATAGTGCATTTGCCTCTTGGTGATTAATAAGATCTTCTAATGGGGAAGTCTTGTGATAACGTTGAGTTTTGAATATTTGTATTCCTTGATGGTTGTTGTTTATAAGGATTACAAAGAATAGACATTCTTATTTTCCCTCTATTGAGTATCTAGTCAAACCAAGGTCTAACAAAGTATAGTGTTTGTGATTTTTTTTTTGGTAATTGCCTCAACCATAGTTGGCATACTTGTTGAGTACTCATTGACGTGGTTAGTACTTGTTAGTGAAATCAGGAAATTAGTTACTCGATTTGTACTTGTCACTTGCATGACTAGGGCATGGGAGGTTGACAATAGTCATATGATTGTTGGTAAAGTGTTTATTTTTGTGTGATAGGAAGGTTTAATGACCACTAGGGCATCAAAATCTTGCAATAGGCACTTAAATGGTCACATAAACAAAAAATTGAGTGAGTTGGGTCTACAAAGTCACCAAATAGATAAATCTTGCGAGCACGGGATAAAAGTCGACCAATAACAACTTAATTGTGGATAACAACCTTAGGATAGCTTGAGCATAGTTAAATCACGCACATAGCAAGTTTCAAGGGTAGTTTTAGTTGCCTAGGGTTTTTTTTTTTTTCTTGATGAATAGGCAGCTATCTATATTAATTCAAATATAAAGATACACATTAACAAAAAAAGGGTGGGTGCTAGAAAGGCAGCTATCTAGATGCCTAGTGTAATGTGCCGGCCAATTTTTTCAATTTTTGAATGGGCACACCAGCACAATAAGCACCTGTTAAGGTTAGCTTAAACCAAAACCAGCAATCGGAAAGTATCTCTTCGCCAAGAATGCGCATTCAATCTTGAGATGAGAATGATGTTGTCATATGGCAAGAGGGTCGTCAGTAGCAACTTGGAAGTATTACAATGTTGAAAGAAGCTCAACGCCAATAATGTGCTCTCCAACCTAAAGTGGGAATGGCGCTACCATATGGCGGAGGTACTATGAAAGAAAAGCGATGCTGGAAAGTAAACTCGACACCAAGCATGTGCACTCCAAACCCGAGGTGGGTAAGGCGCTATCATATGGCGGAGAATCTATTGATTAACATGCAATGCAAGCAACTCAACACCAAGGATGTGCACTCAAGACCCAAGATGGGTGAGGTGCTAACATATGGTGAAGAGGATCTAAATGCAGTACAATGAAGACCGAGCAATGGCTAGTCTCTTCCACAGCCGTGGGAATATGATATGTAAGTTTTAGAAATATAAAGAGCTGATTAGTACTACTGATTCAACATTACAATATGACGTATAATTTGCAAAAGCAATGAGATATAGATATTCTATGATCACCAAATGGTTAGAGCATAATCTCCTAACAAGTACTTGACATCCAGCATATGAAATATGGCCAAAATGACTGAAATAACAGGTCTGATATAAATTTGCAGCAAACTGAAAACTCAAACCAGCAAGTACAGATTTCACCTTTATGCTCATAACTTCGCCAATACTTCTCCGAATGATGTCAAACCAAGTGCAAATGAAGCATATGAGAAGGGCGACCAAGTACAAACCAAGAAATAGCTGCAACAACAACTCTATGAATTATCTAAACACTTGCTAGGCAAGATGAAGTGGTACGGCCTCAAGAAGGGCGACTTCTGCAATATAAAATCCAAATCTGCATATTAAAATCTGAAACTTAGCTAGAAGGGGTGCCCAAGGGAGGCTTGAACAATGGGCCAATACTCAGAACCAACAAAAATTCAAGCAAGGAGCTATGATCAAAAATGTGCTTCAGCCAAGCACCACACCATCATCACCAAAACTGATAAAAAGTAAAACTCTCCAAAATTAGCAAATATCAAATGAAGCCATCTTTGTGAAGCTCTATATGCAACCTCAGAATGAAGAAGCAGTCTCAAACCAGCTAGGTACTATCTCTCAAGTACGAAACTGATATAGGCTAGGAGGTATGCATTCCTCGAAGCAAGGGTTCTGAAATAATTTCAGCAGCATTTTGTTATGATAAGCAATGGATAATAAACAAAGAGCCCAACACTCTTATTTATAGCCTTTTGTCTCCAAATTCAATTTCATTTCCCTCTCATTAGGGTGCCCAATTTGTATTTGCATTTCATTTAAATTCTGACCCTTTCCTCATTAACTTTAGGCGTCCAAAACACATGAGGAATAATACTTTATCAAAATGCAAATATTTCATAATATAGGCGTCCAAGTATATTTAAGTGAAATACTTTATAATTTGCAAATATTCCTCCAAACTAGGCGTCCATTATGCCTAAGTTAATATTTCACTTAAGACATTATTTTCATCAAATATCAAACTTGCCAAAATAATCACCTCAAATGTTGGAGACCACTGCTCAAGCTGACCTGCCAGAAATAGCCGCTGCACTGAACTACTCAACTGCTGCTAAAAATAGAACTTACTAAAAATAGAATACTACTAAAAATAGTAAGTTGTTCCAAACTCATTTTCTCCACATTTTGAGCAGCCGTCACAACTTACTAAAAATAGTAAGTCCGGAAAAGTTCTTTGATCCAATTGCATGTCACATCATCGCGAAGCTCTCAGAAAACCCAGAAGGAATCCAGGAACCAAACTGCAAAACATCAACATGCAAGCCTCCAAAGAGCAGCCGAGAACGCAAGTCAATATCCTGTCATGCATGTTACTTCATTGCGAAGCTCTCCAAAAACCCAGAAAGCTCCACTAGACATGCGTCAGAAACTCCAACATGCAAGACCTCAAAAACACCTTGGAAGTGGAAACCATAATTTCAGCCTCTGATTAGCTTACAGGTCTCCGGAATAGGCCAATGGTCAACAAAACTGATCACTGCCGAGAAGGGGACATTACAGCTAGGATTTTGGCATTTGGTGCAAGATGTTTTTGGTGACAATTTAAAAATATTTTTAAGTTACCAAGCATGCTAATTTGAAAATTAGGGATTTGTTGTGTCCAAGTATGTGAACAATGGCCTCAACGATTGAGAAACAAAAATTGACAAGAAAAGGCACAATGAATAAAATATGACAGTACAAGATTTGAATCTTAGAATAGTTTTAGTTAAAAAAGGAAAGCCATCCTATAAGCTACCCATTACAGGTTGCTTAAACTACTTTGGTTGATTCTCAAATAAATGTAAGATGGCTGATTTATCCACATGGCCACGACAAGGTATAAATATGACCTTTTAACTTTGTGTTGCGCCCCTATGAAACTTGCTTTTATGAACCGCATTTTCTTGTGTCTTGTTGTGGTCATCAATCAAGGTATGGGATGTGGAAATTGAGAGGCTTGTTTTCCTTCTTGTTGTCTTTGTTATTTCATCCAATGATTAGGTGATGCATAAGGATAGGACATGGCAATGAGTAGGTCTAAGCATTTTGGCAAGGAGTTGGCTGGCTTCATAGAGGGATAAATGTCAAAAATCAAAGTGGGCTGATCTATCTTTTGACAATGAGATTCATGTATTTATAACACTAAAATTTTCCTTTTCTTCACAATCATCGGTAATATTATTCAAAGAGTAGATAAAGGTGCGTGGGAACAAAGATATGAGTTTTAAATGTTAATGATGAGCAAAAGAAGTGCCGAGTGAAGAGCACACAGGAAATATTGAGAGGGCAGGGTGGGGGAGGGGGGTGAGGGAAGCAGGGGGTGATTTAGTATTTCAAACTTTAAAACTTAAAATCAACATAAAACACCATGAATAAGTATGAACACCAAGATTACGTGGAAAACCCTTTTGGGTAAATAACCACAACAAAATATAGCTTTTATTACTCCAAAGGGCACCAACCCTATTTACATACGTGAACACCAACTCACCCAGAGCACCAACTCTCCCTCAAAGCACCAACTCCAATCAATTGAAGCACCAACTTCAGACTCATAAAATACTTGATACAGAACACATAACTTCTTCAACCTGTTCTTAATCACAAACTGAACACTGCTTCATTATAAGCTCACTCTGGGCACTACGTTGACAAACTTGCAACTTCAAACTGCCATCCAAAAAGGACACCAACTTGTATTGGAGCACAAAGAACAAAAGTGACTCCTTTGGCTGATTTATACAGCAAATAGAAATCTGCACCTTCGTGAAACTTTTAACAACAGTCACATGAACATGTCCTCAACTTTGCACAAAGAAGCCAACTCAGAAAGAAATGATCAAGGTTTCTTCATTAAAAACGACTCAAGATGACACACATGCTGCTTAGGTCACACATGAAATAAGCATAGGCCGCCTCAAAAGAAACGATATCCATAGACTCAAAACTGACACCCATAGACTCACCTGTTGAGTAAGAACATTCAGATAATAGACATGAAGGCATGTCTTAGCTGCTGCATACATTAGCCGCTCCATAACCACACGACTTCACCTCCAACACAATAGACAATAGGTATCTTGATAAATGTTGAAAATGGAAGACTCAACAATAAGCCTCGAGCCGCCGCATACCTTCACTCTTCCGTTTTTTCTTCAACTCATAATCATTTGCTTGAATTCTCAAACATTTGTATCGAATAAAGTTTTCAGAGCTGCTTTCAAATTCAATAAGGCAAAAAGAAATGTCTTCAGGAACTAGCACACTATAGACTTAGCTGCCCTCAATAACTCAAGCCATCGCCAATAAATAATAAGTCGTCCATAGTGAAAGAAATGTGCCAACAAAAAATTGACCTGAAGCTGTTGGTATTAAAACACTGAAGCTGTTACAACAAATAATAAAGTGCAAATGATAATAATAAGAACAGCTGAAGCCGCCATCACACCAAAAATTCTCTTACTCCCACGACATCCTTTTTTTAATAAATCTGGCGATAGTGTGTTTAATTTGCTGCCCAAAAAAGAAATCGATTTTCACATATACTTTAATTTAGAAGCCCCAAAACATGAAGTCGTTGATATTCTCTCATAGGCGTTACACAAAGATATGTCTCAACTTAAAATGGTTCGAACTGTTGACAAGTCAAATATGACATGGCACAAATGTTTGGACTTTTCAACCTGCTGATATGGCAAGGATGATTTGGCAAAAGATGCTGACAAAGTAGACAAGTAAACAACTGATGTAGACAAGCAACCAGCTGAAACATCTTGACATCAATGACAAAATACTCAACACCTAGGTCTTAGACAAAAAGTAGCACTAACCTAAGTAGGTTTGTGAAAGGTGAATGAAGTTTTTTAAGTAGTTGAGATAGGACACAATAGGTGCCTAGAGATATGATAACACATTTGGATGACAAGAAGGAATGGACGGTGCACCTAGATAGGTTGAGCTATTCAAGTGACATAGACAAGTGAAGTGTGTGCCTAGGGTGACAAAAGGGCCTTTTAAGTAGTAATTTTTTTTGTATGGCATGCTTCAAGCATGGGAAATGTGTTTCAAGTGGCATCATTGATAGGATGTTGTGCTTATGAGTAGAAGATTGTTTTTAAGTAGGATCAAACCTAAAAGTGTGCTTGTTTGAGAGATCACCATTTTATGAGGCAAGGATGGATGAATGCAATAGGCACCTAGGGTAGCAAAGGCACATCACAAATGGTGAGAGTGGTGATAGGGTGCACCTTAAAAAGAAAACCAAAGACTTAACTGATTGGCCCTCACAAAATGAGTGCCTAACATGTCAAGAGCAGTCTTTCAGTGGTGAACATAGCGAAAAAGGGCTCCTAATACAGAAGTTAGGCAGTGTTCAACTGGCATGTATGGTCCAAGTGCACCTAAGGAACAAATTGACATCTGTTAGTGGTAGGGATGATCAAAATGAGCACTTGAACAGTCACTTAAGTGACAAAGATGCCAAAATTAAGTGACAAGACACCAAAAGCATGTGGTTGAGTCAATTTAGCTAGCCTTTAGTGACACAAGTGCCCAAATATGCATCCAAACTTTGTTCAAGTGGCATAGATGTCTACAAAGTGTGCCTAAGTCATGTTTGAGTTTTTTAAGTGGAAAATATATTTGTAGTGCACCCTTGAGCTTGATTATGATGTCTTAGTAGCATGAATAGTAGGTATGATTCAGACTAAAGCATAGTTTCTTTAGTAACAAGAAGACCCAAAAGTGTCTATTTGTTGGAGTGTTAGAGATTGACCAAAGGAGGTGCTTACCAGTTGGAAGCAAGGTTGATAATCAGACTGGGTAATAGATGCATAAAGAATGGGTGTTTGGAGCATTCTGAACATAATTTGGATGACATAAATGCTAAAAAGGTGCACTTTAGTGTAGCGGATTAAAATCCAAGTGTCAAGGAGAATAAGCTCTTGAAGGATGAATAGCAGGGTTTCCAGCCTTTGGAAATGGTGTGAATAGTTATTTCAGTCACCCATATTGGCAGATCTCCCAATGATAATGATGGGAATTTCCATATCCCTATTTTCATGCATGTATCAACATATGTCATAGTTAGGGCGGCGAGGAACGAAAGGCGCTTCCAGTTCAAATCTTGTGATTTTTATGAAGTATTCTAGCTAGGGCTTGGTTGACACAGATTTGTAGTTTCTAAAGCGTAGTCACTTATGGTTTTGTGTACTAAAGATTCATGGTTCAGACTTATCATTTATGGAGGGTTTTGTGGAAGTTTTCTAACCTAGTGTTTTCAATTTCAATTTTTCAGTCCAGATAAAACCCTAAATAATGGTTATCTAGTTTGCTGATTTGAACAAACAATTGGGATTTCCAGAATATGAAAAGGATGATTTGTCTCATGAAGGTTTTTGATCATTGACAAAAGACCTAGCGTTTAGAACTCTAAATTTTCCTTGCTTCCATTGATGACACCAAATTCAAGCCATCAATATTGGTTTGGTGAAGTCATCAATGAATTCATGGTGGTTAGGGTTTTAAGTTCTTCAAAGAATTCACTAGTTTGAGAGTGAAATTTTGTTTCAGAATCATTAAGGGTGTTCATGCATCAAGTTGCTATTTTAAGCAATGCTATTTATGGCAGTTGTTACTTTCTGGATTTCTATTTCTGAGAAGAGAGTTGAGGGCCTACTTTTAGGTCACTTTAAATAGTTTTTATTTATTATTTCTTTAGGAGTAGTTTTGCTTTAAGGTTTTTTCTTTCGTGCACTTTCAAGAGCTTTTAAGTGTTTGACACCCAAACTTAATTTTTGGGATGCAATAATGATTATTCAAAACCATAGTTCCACGGGGATGCGTCCCCCTCGAAAAAGTGGCCGTCTCGGAGACGGAGACGTTTCTGAGACGCGGAGACGTCAGGGAAACGTCCCCCCCGCCGTCCCTTGGGCGTTTCCTTCACAGGGAGTCTTCTTCGCGTCTCGGAGTCTTATCCGCGTCTCCAAGTTTCCAGCGTCCCCTACGTCCCGTTATTAAAATAATATTTTTAAAAAAAATATTCAAAAAACAAAGCTTTAGCCTTTAAGTTTTCATTTATCATAAGACATGAAATATTTTAAAATTTTAATATTATATTACTATAATTAAAATTTAAAATATAATATATTATTAATTATTAAATATTATATGATTAAATTTTATTATTTTTATGACTTACTCTAAAGTAAGTCTTAGACTTGAAGACTCAATGAATTTTTTTTTCCACGGAGCTGCGAGCATTTTTCATTTTTCATGCCCTCTGCGACTGTGGCGACTGGCGTCGGATTGAGAATCGGAGCTAGAACTCCTTAGTCGTTATTCAAGTGATTCAACTTCAAGTCTTCAAGTCTTCAAGCGAATTTTATTTAACTAGGTAGGTTTTCGTTTTTATTTTTTTAATATTTTATTGTTTTTCAATGTTTCATTGTGTAATGCGGCCGCTAGAGTCCCAGACCCGACATACGGGAAGGGCATTTGAAATAACGGATGCCTCAAAGAGGTGTCCGTGCATGGACTGGTTGCAGTCCATGAGCAGACACCTCTTTGAGGCATTCGTTCCACAAAACTCAAAAGTAAAAACTAAAAATTAAAAAATTAAAATTTTTAATTTTTTTTCAAATTTTTTTATGAATTTCAATTTTTAATTTTTAATTTTTAATTTCATTATGCCTCTTGGGCTCTGCAAAATGTGGAAGCACAGGCAAGGCATGTTAACTGTTTGACTGAATGAGAAAATGTGGAAGTACAAGCAAGGCATGTGAACTGTTTGACTTAAGAGTATGGGTGATCAGATTTCAGCAGTGTCTACTTCTACTTTGCAGAGTCAAAGGCCACCAAATCCGTTTAGTTCAAGTGCAGCAGAGCCTAGGGGAAACGTAAGATGGCATCTTCACAACCTATAGCAAGTTTATTCAATGTGCAGGCAAAGGATGAGGCAGATGATGCCATTGGCAAATTCTTCTTTGCCAATGGCATTCCATTCCACGTGGCTCGCTCTCCTTATTATAAGTAAGCTGTGTCAAAAATAATAAGGGCAGGACAATCATATGTGCCACTAGGGGAGAATAAATTGAGGACAACAATTTTGGATCAAAACTCTTCCAAGATTAATATTTTGATGGAGAAGATGAAGAGAACCTGGGTCACAAGTGGATGCAGCATAGTCAGGGATGGGTGGATGGACATTAGGTATCGTCTACTCATTAATATCATCGTCACATATGTAGCGGGCCCTTATTTCCTTATGGCTATTGATTGTTTAGGGCATAGCAAGGATGTCCATTATCAGTTTCAGATCCTCAAGGATGCTATAGAGGAGGTTGGGCCACAAAATGTGGTGCAGGTAGTGACAGATGCGACCCATGTGTGCAGAGCTGCAGGGAGGTTGATTGAGGCAGCCTATAGACATATTTTCTGGACTCCTTGTTGTGTGCATGCTATGAATAATGCACTTAAGGACATGGGTAAAATCAGCTGGATCAAATCTATTGTCAGTGATGCTAGAGATGTGCAGATGTTTATTTGCAACCATCATCATTCACATGCACTTTTCAGGTCCTCCAAGAAGGAATTCCTGAAGCCTGTAGAGACTCGGTATGCATCATACTTTATTCTCTTGGAGAGGATGCTTGAGTTGCAAGAGCCATTGCAACTAATGGTAATGATAGCAGAATGGAATAGATGGCTTGAGTCGAAGACACAACAGGGATTGAGGGTTAAGGAGGTGGTGAAGAATGATGTTTTTTGGGCTGATGCCAAATATATTGTCTCCATCATTGAGCTAGTCTTCAAAGTTATTAGATTTGGGGATTCTAATGCACCTTCCCTTGGAGAGGTATACAAGTGCATTGATTCTATGCTTGATCAAATGAAGGCTAAAGTGCGAGAGAAGGACCCCACAATGCAATTCTACATTGAGCATATTTATCCAATCATTCAACATAGACGGGAGAAACTCAACACTCCCTTACACATGGCTGCGTACACATTGAACCTAAAGTGGTATGTGCCACATCCCGACAGAGTGACACCTATGGAGGATGTTGAGGTGAAGGAAGGGTTCATGAAGGCCATTGACAAAATGTATGATCCTATAGAGGCCAGCTTGCTTCGTACAGAGTGGACAAAATTTGCTACTCTTTGGGGATATTCAGAGGCAGCCAAAGTAGATTTGGAGACTATGTCACAGGAGGACCCCAAGTTGTGGTGGACTATGCATGGGCCTAGATCCTTGATTACTACTCTAGCCATTCGTTTGTTGTCCCAGGTTTCTAGTTCTTCTGCTTCTGAGAGGAATTGGTCCACTTATAACTTCATCCACTCTGTTAAGAGGAACATGCTCACTTCTAGGAGGGCAGAGAAGCTTGTGGCTGTCCATAGTGCCTTACGTCTCATTGATCTCAGCACAACTACATACAAGGAGAGTCCAGCAGCCAGATGGGATGTAGAGCCAGAAGAGCCAGCACAGATAGATGAGGATGCTACACAGACAGGGCTGGTTGGTATTGGTTTAGATGAGCTTGAGCATTTGGGGTCCTCGTCCGATGGTTCCAGTGATGAGGAGATTGGCATGGAGCTTGGAGTTGGAGATGATTAGGTCATTAGAAGCATCAAGCCATTAGCTATTTAGTATTTAGTATTTTGTTTTTGAAGTTTGAAGTTTGAACACTGTTGTGTTGATAACTTGATACTTGATTGTAATTATGAATCATGACGATGAAATTTTGAAATTCAAATTATGAAACAACTAGTTCTCGTTCCAATCACAATGTCTATTAAAATTTAAGTTACAACTTACAACTTACAAGTATATTTTGATTTTGATTTTCATTGTTTCAATGTTCACTAGTTCAATGAAATCATTGCAATGTGTTTAAACTCTAAAATTTACTTATTCCTTAGGCTTTTACAGTTATACATCTTTTTATAACTAATTTTTCAAGTACTATATGTATTTCAGCGCACTGCCCCCCCGCCGCCGTCCCCACGCCGTCCCCTCGCCGTCCCCAAACTTAGGGCCCCCGCCCCCGCGCCCTCGAAACCCGTCCCCCCGTCCCCGTCCCTGAAACTCGGTGGAACTATGTTCAAAACTACTAAAAATTGGGCGTCTTGTAACCATACATAAGTGCTTTGAGCACATAAACTCTTAATTGATGCTATGCTTATGCTATTGAAATATTGTTCCATGTGTAATTTGTGCCTGTTTTACCGTGTTCATAATTTTATGGATTGAATTGGAAGTAGATTCTAGTGTCAATCTTTGTATTGGCAGCATTTGTATACCTAGGTTGTAACTTTGTGTGGAAACTAGCTATTTAGATCTCAAAATCATATGTTGTTGTCTTAGTTGCTTTCCATTTGAATATTGTTTGCATCGGATTGTGACTGTTTTAGTTAGCAAGAAGGTGCTGTCAGTTGTGTTTAGATTAGTCGCTTTTATTCGTAAATCTGAGAATCTTACTTGTGAGATGACAGATATTACCAGTCTTGTGCTCGTTCCTGAGGTTAAAAGATAGGGGGATAAGTAGTTATTTTATTTTATGCAGAACCTCCTAGAGAATATTGTATATTGTGAATGACTGTATATTTTGTCTATAGCTTAGTGTCTAAGGTAGTTTTAGATCTCAGGTAGCTTCCCTTTATAATTTGAAAAGAGATTTTTATCTCACTTACTGTTCCAGTTTAAGTTTTCTCAAAAGAGACAAATTAAAATGTGAACGCAATAAAGGATTCCCCTTACTTCATCAGCTATGAGTAATATTATTTTCTGCTGTAAATGTTATACAAAATTAAGATGTCTAACAAAGTTTATGAGTTGATTTGGCCTTCTAGAGTGATAGCTATGGCAGTGACAATAAACTTGCATGGTGAAAGGCAGCTAAAATAGATAGAAATTTATTATAATACCATGGAGGTTGGTTGTTTTTTAACATGTGTTCCGATCATTCTAAATTTCTCTGTCCCCATCTCTCTCTCTATACACACACACACACACATATAAGTCTACAAGAGACTAAGTGATAAATCATAAAAGTACTGTTATAAACAGAAACCTCATTAGCAAATATAAGTTTCTTGTAAGGACAAATCCCCTCTCAGCATGTCCCTTTAATCCGATTTACATCCTATAGACATGTTATTTTTATTATTTCTATTAAATATTTAAATACTTCCCTTGCAGCATATAAGAACTGTTACTGGATCTTGCAAAGGTTCTTTGCCTTGGAAGCCCTGAACTAGTTGTTCACTGTGGCCCATGGTCCAAACCCAAGTGCATAATAATTTTTTGGTAATGAAATGAGTCAATGACTGTTAGAGGTTGTAAGTATAGGTCACCACAGCCATTCTCATCTATTCTCCATTCTTAGCGAGAATCATATATGAAATATGCTCTTTTGAATACATCTTTTCATGTGCGTGCTTGTTTATTTTTGGATAAAACAATTACAAGATTACTTTTTCTTCTTTCCAGGCATCTACGACTACGAAATGTGTTATGTGTTGAAGAATTGTCTGTAAGTAGTTCTTATTCTGTTTTGCTCTTCTAGCTATTAGAAGGTTAGCACAAGCATGCTCGAGACATTTCAAAATTCTTGTGCTTTTATGGAAATTGTTTTTTATTCTAATTGTCTTACTAGTCACACTTGCCAGGGCAAGGTTTTGTAAACTGGTTTATGCACAATGAATCACAACAAAATACATAATAAATTATTGAGTTCCAGTGTTCATCCTTTGTGCTGGCAAGACACTGGAGGGTGCAATTCCACAATGCCATGCTCCTTAAACCATTTATTGTGTTATAGTTTTCAGGTTTAATTCGTCTTTGTTACTTAGCTTATGACATTTTCCTTTGGTTAACCTTAACTATCCTTCAAATTTTTATAAGTTATTTTTTCCTCCCTTAGTATTTTCATTATGGTTAGTGAGGATATGGTATAGTTATCAAGAAGGCTTGAAAAGTTCTTTTTTCCATCAATTGAGAATTGATCCACTCTTTATCTGTATTAAATACATCATACCAGGCTATTGATCTTTGAATTTGAGTAACACTTACATATATTATCTTTAATGAATTCTTGCAACATGTCTCCTTTTAAATTCTCCCTAATGATTTATTTCCTCATTTGTCAGCTGAGAGTCCATGTGACCAGCATGCGTCATGATTAATTTCCATGCTGTTGGGTATTTCAACTTATTACATCCCTCTGACAGTTTCCTCTGTGCCTCATCAATAAAATGTATCCATTCCTGACAATTGAGTGGGAGGAAGAAGATATAGCATATAAAATCCTATTTAATGAAACACACTCCATATAGAACAACTGCATCACATGTAGGAGCTTACTATAGCAATAGAGGCTTTCGTTATCAAGATATGATGTATGTATCTCTGTAAAAGGATCAGTCATGATCTGTTAATTATGATCTAGCAGTAAAGCAGTGGTGGAGATCCAGAACATGGCCCACTGCAAGCAAACGATAATTATTTTTCTCTGTCAAGCAGGGGCTGTAGTTCGAATCAACGACAGTTAGGAACTTGTAACATCCTAACTAGTATACCGAAAACCACACTAATTTTTGCTTGTTTTAATAATCAATATAAAGGACAGGTTAGCATCTTAACACCATCAGGCATTAAGATAAATTTACCAGTTTAATCTTGAAATATTTTAGGCTTCAATTAATTTCCAGTCAGCATGTTACTTGGATTCCCAAGTAACCAAATTCCGATTCATGATTTTCACTGCCATGTTGAATCCTTCCTTCTCAGCCCTCGTGTAATGCTCCTGCAGTTCATGTATTATTATTTAGGGCAGTTTTAACTAATTATGTAATACCCTCATAATTATGACATTAATTAATTAATTGGTTACAGCCCTCGTGTAATGCCCCTCCAGTTCATGCATTGTTATTTAGGGCAGTTTTAACTAATTATGTAACACCTTCATAATTATGACAGTAATTAATTAATGGGTTACAAGTATTAATTTAATTGTTTAAATGTAAGTAGTTAAATTGATTAGATATGAAATTTAATTAATTTGGTATTTTAAATTTAATAGTTTATTTGAATTTGATGGATTGGATTCTCTCTCAATTTAACTAATTAAGTACATTAATCAAGTAACTAGATTAATTGGTTTGATAGATTAATTTTGTAATACCTCTCCTGTTTATGATAACAAGTGGCTAGATAAACTCAGACATTGATTAGTTATAAGATATGAAAAATTAGAATATTTTGATGTAACGAAATTACTTGATCATGACGGATTACTAAATGTAGATCAATATACGTATAGGACTATCTTTGACAATTAAACATGGATCATAAAATAAGTGTTACACCAAGTTTCCGGGACGGGGACAGCAGGGGACAAGTCCCCAAGTTTCCGATTTTTGAGGCCAAATTTGGCAATTGCGGGGGATGGCTATATAAAATATAGGGAAAATTTAAAATATATAGGGAAAATTTAAATATTCATATGAAAACATGGATAAAGCATGCATAATATACATTATAGAACCTTAACATATAACATTTGTGTTCAACATTCTTTGTCAATACTCAATACGCATTGGAAATTCAAAATTAACATCCATGAATCATGATACAATCTCCAAGTTATAATTTATAAACTTATATCAAATTAAACAGGGTTATTTCCAGCTCACAAATTGGGCAAACATTTGTGATTACAGTGAAGATTGTTTCACCTGGGTTATTGATTACTTGGCATAGAACAATAATGAATAGTTGAGGCATTAGAAGGCAGAATTATTCTAGTTTGGTGGGAGTGTGGACTATTGGAAGTAAATTCAATGCTGGTGTAGTATGTACTGTCTGATATGGATTTGAACAGTTAAATGTTGGGACAATTGCTGCACTCAAGGAGTTTTGGGCATCAAATTACCTTAATATTGAACCTATTTCTAATTGTGAAGAACTGTTTAAAAAGGTCAAAATCCTAAGTCTGTAATCAGCTAGATAGTTAATTAGTAAATGAAATAAATAAATAATGTTTTGTTGGGGATTTTAGTACTCGACATTGCCGACGGTTGGTGTTCTCAACCGACGCTGGTTAACTATTTATATTGTTGTGTGGGGTGTATTCGGGGACTAGTGTTGATGTGATGATGTAATACTGCAAATACATGAATAAAGATCTCAATACTTCATATGCAATTTCTCTGTGAATGACTTCTATATCTAATGTTATTCTGCAATCTAGTTTATTTCTGTAATACATTGAACTATACATAGTGGAGTAAACATTCGGCGCCGTTGCCTGAGCGAACTAGGGAATCACTCGACATGGTAGCGTAATGGGTCGCCTGACGGAAGAGCCAGTGGACGCCAATGAAAAAAGGGAAGACTTGTTGACTGAAGATTTGATAAATCTGTGGAAGATATCCCTAAGAGATCACATGCGAAGGGTATCCTGCAAGCGGGAAATCCCTGAGGACGTTATCTGGGATAGACTGGAAGTGAACGACGAGGTGGATCACCTCCTGAATCGTATGCCCAGATTGTTGGCCCATCATTTTATCATCCTACAAGACCTTTGAGAGGAAGAGGATCGAGAACACTGAAGGCAACAAATATTGCAGCGGTACGCAGAAGGAACCAAACGAGAAGAGGAAGAAAGAGACACTAGTTGGAGACGTACGTCCGGTAACCGACAATGATCACCTGAACAACTATTAATGCCCGTAAGGCCGAACAAAGACAAGAACCGAGTACCAAGTGGGCACGAGACTCAAGAGGAGAAGGTTCGGCGATTGAAATAAACCAGAGTATTAAAAGAACACATGAGAATTTGAAGAGAATAGAGCACATCAGAGTTGAGTTGAAGGGAGGGACGAAGGACCCTTTGGGACTCCGTATTCAGGAAGGTATAATATTTGTGAAAACAAAGATGAATTAAGTGAAGAACTTGATAGTAGCATCAAACGTTTTCGGGAGTTGTCCTTATCGGATGACGACACATGATTGACGAGTGGAAGATCTGAGCCCAGTACCCCAAGGCGGAGAGAGTACCAAAGGGAACCCCAGGCGACTCAAGGTGTCGAGGACGTTGACGGAAGACGTGGGAGTGACTCGTACGTGGCCAAGAGTGCAAGTGATGCACCAGAACGTAGTGGGGAAACCAGTCTAATTAGGTCCAATACACAAGGAGGACAGCGGGGAAAGATGGTGACTCCAGCCGAGTGGTAGAAGTTGCCGAAGTTTACGGGGAATGGGACATAAGATCCAATACGGCATTGCAAAACATGTGAAACCATCTTGATAGCAAATGGACAAGATGATCCGGATCAGTGGCTGAAAGCATTTCCGGTGACACTCAGAGATAGTGCCATCGATTGGTACTCGAAATTGGACCAAGTACACAAAGCTACATGGAGATTATTGAAGCAAGCGTTCCAAGATGAGTTCCAACTCTTGAGGGACGATAGCGAGATTGTGGCAGAAATATATAATACCAAGCAAGGGAAGCATGAGAGTGTGCGGACCTATAATCAGAAATTTGAGTCATAGCTAGCGGATGGCCTTAAGAAGAGGTGGTTTATTGAGGGACTGTGTCCCTCGTTCTGAAGGAAAATGAAAGTGGTACCTCCATCCTCGTACATTGAAGCATATAACTGTGTGATGGACATTGAAAGTGAGAATAAGACATCCTCCAGAGGGAAGAAGAAAGATGACAAAGAAAGAGCGGGGGAGAGCGAAGATGAATCAACAACCGTACAAGCTCTCCGTTGTGACATGCTGCGGATGATGAAAGAATTGAAAGCCGACAAAGAAGGGTCCAAAGAGGCAAACGAACTATGGTGTACCAAATGCAAGATGAAAGGTCATACAAAGGTGAATTGCCCGAAAAAACTGTTCTGTGACGTATGCCAAGTTATGGGACACTCGTCAAGGAGTGCCTGTACAACTTAAAAACATGGAGTTTGCAAGTGTTCTTCACACAAGTAGAACAATCAACCCCTCCGACCACACTGCCGAAACCCCAGAGCAACAACGCATCCCCTAGTGGCTACTGTAACAATCAGAGGAATAGTACTCCAAGAAGCAAGATTTAGTGCGATAGCAAAGGCAGATCCATGATCCAGTGCCGGAAATGTAATGAATGGGGTCACTTTGCGAGGGATTGCCAGAGCGGTCAAGGCGCTGGGGGAAAGCTATGCAAATGGTGTGGATCTGGTGATCACGAGGACATCGACTGCCCGAAGTAGAAAGGCATCAACAATCTGGAGATAGCGGACGAAGAAGTTCTGGCAATTACAAGGGCGTAGTTGAAGAAGGCCAATTATCCGGACCCTTCTACGGAGAAAGAGAGACTTCGAGAAGCCAGGGTGGAAGTGGAAGAGGCAATGGTGAATGAACGGAGAACTTCTAAAGCGGCTAGTATGTCATTGTAGACGGAGTCCGAGAAGAACATAGTACGACAGGTGCTTCACACAACTGTACCAATCAAGGTAACAAACTTTCTGCAAACGATGCCTCAACTGAGGGTAGCACTCAGAAACATCATTGAAGACAATATTCAGAAGGGTCCGACGGAAAGCACGACATAACCAACAGGAGAAGGCACAGATCCAATACTACTCACAGTAAGTGTCGGGAGGAAGCCGGCCGTTGTACAGATGGAAATCATGGGGATGAAACTCTTCAACACCATCATTGACGGAGGCTCGGGAGTGAACGTATTGCCAGAGGAGACATGCAAGTGTTTGGGTAGGCCAACCCTTTGGCCCTCGACATTCCACTTGGTAGGAGTAGACCAGCATGGCATCAAACCTCTCGGTACACTAATGGCGCAAAAGGTTTTGATTGACACACAACAATTCTTATTAAATTTCGTTGTCATCCCACTAGAGAAAAAGGTGTACAATGCACTATTGGGACGAGGATGGATGATTGCTGCCAAGGCAAACCACAACTGGAAGAGGAATTAACTCTTGATCAAGAGCCATGGGAAGTACACTATTGATTTGAAGAATCAGGTGGTCAATGGAGAATTGGCGTCTTCGGGATCAGAATCAGATGGAGGATCGAATGTTGATGAAGAAAGAAAGATAGTGGAGTCGAACGAGGAAGGTGTTTTGGAGATTGGAAGTTGCTCGGAGGACGAGACCAGTTTGTTGAACGGTTTATTTCATTGGCAGACGGAAGATTATGAAGTCTTCCACCTCGATTGCAACATGCTACAAATCAGGGAAGGGGGAGAGGAAGAAGATAAGGGCTCGACCAGTGAGACATTTCCTCTAGAGTATGATGAGTATAGAGAAGGTGTGGTAGAATTGGACAAGATACCAACACACAAGTTTGAACCAGATAAACTTATTAAATACAAGGAACCAACATTGAAGAAGGGAAACCTTAGTGAGCTAGAAAAGCCCAAGGAGATTCTCGTTGGTGATGATTGGGACCCTGTACTAAAGGTGGCGGCATTCAAAATCTTCATGGAGTATAAAGATGCCTTTGCTTGGACGTACAAAGATCTCAAGGGCGTACCATCGGAGCTGTGCATACACAGGATCCCTCTCGTACCGGGAGCCCAACCCGTACAGAAGAGACCTTACAGGATGAATAAAAATTATGCCGCCAAGGTGCAAGATGAAATTGAGAAGATGTTGGAAGCGGGCATCATTTTCAAAGTGGAGGTTAGCGAGTGGGTGTCACCAATTGTCATCTCCTTGAAGAAAGAAACAGAGTAGATCAAGATATGTGTCGACTTCTGGAGTTTGAATGCGGTGACCATCAAAGACCCGTTTCCTATCCCCTTCACCGACACAATCCTTGAAGAGGTTACCGGACATGAAATGTACTCATTCTTGGACAGGTTTTCGGGCTACAACCAAATTAGTATTGCCGAGGAAGATAAGTTGAAGACTACTTTTGTGGTTGAGGACGGGGTGTACGCGTACAATCGGATGCCGTTCGGGTTGTGTAACTCACTAGCCACGTTCTAGAGGACAATACTTCACATTTTTGACAGAATGTCTGTAGGTAATTTAAAAGCCTTCCTAGATGACTAGTCGATTTACAGTGGCAAAGAAAAGCATTTGAAGGTCCTCGGCAAGTGTATGGAGAGGTGTAGAGCAGCCCGCCTCGCATTGAATCCTAGGAAATGTAGATTCATGGTGCCACAGGGGAAGTTATTGGGACATATTGTGTGCAAGGCAGGATTGAAAACTGACCCCGACAAGGTGAGAGTGATTGTACAGATGGAGGCTTCGGAGAACGTCACCGGTGTGAAGTCCTTCCTCGGGCACGTATGGTACTACCAGAGGTTTATCAAAATTTTTGCACAAGTGTCATACCATCTCAACCTACTGACAAGGACGGGACAACCCTTCATATGGGCGGAAGAACAAGAGAAGGCATTCAATGAATTGAAGGACCGGTTGATCAGTTCACCCATATTGGCATACTCGGATTGGAATAAGGAGTTCCACGTACATGTGGATGCCTCCAATTTTGCCATTAGAGCGACACTGGCACAAGTGGGAGCACACGGATTGGACCACCCAGTATTCTTTGCGAGTCGGCTACTTTCCAGAGCAGAGAGAAACTATAGCACCACTGAATGTGAAGCATTGGGAATGGTTTACTTCATACAAAAATTCAAGCATTATCTGCTAGCCACACTGTTCACCTTTTATGTGGATCACCAAGCCTTAATGTATTTGGTGAATAAGCCGATAATTCAAGGGAGAGTGAGCAGGTGTCTACTATTGCTCCAAGAGTTCACATTCACTATCATCGTATGATTGGGGAAGAGTCACGTGATCATTGATCAGTTGTCAAGAATCCGGTTGGGCGAACCTACGGAAGGGGGAGTGAACGAAGACTTTCTAGACGCATACCTATTTTAGATCGCAGTACTCCCTTCATTGTATGAAAAGATTGGAGAATATTTGTCTACATCTACGTTCCCGAAGGAAATGCTGCCAGCCGAGAGAAGGAAGCTTGTATTGAAGAGTAAGACATTTTAGTTGATTAATGGCTTGTTGTATAAGATGGGGTCCAACCAAATCCTCCGAAGATGTGTCATAGAAGAGGAGATACTAGGTGTACTAAAAGAAGCACATGAGGGTTTGGCTAGTGGTCACATGGGCCCAGATGCTATGGCCAAAAAAATTCTCTTGGCAGGCCTATGGTGGCTGACAATGGACACAGACGCTCGGGAGTGGGTGTTAGGCTGCGACACCTCCCAGAGGGTAGGAAAACCATTGAAGCGGGACTTTATGCCATTGTATTTGTCCCAACCTCAGGAGTTGTTCGAACGTTGGGGCTTGGATTTTATTGGGCCATTGAAGGTGAGTCAATTACATTGTTGTCGATACATTGTGGTCACCACAGAATACCTGACGAAGTGGGCCGAGGCTAGAGCATTGCCAATAACACAACTCAGAGTACAACTCATTTACGAGCAAATAGTGACTAGGTACGGGATTCTAATCCAAATTACTAGTAATCGCGGAGGACACTTTGTCAACCATGTCATCCGACTAATGACGACGAAGTTCCAGATCTTTCACAACTTATCAAGTCCTACTACCCATGAGTGAACGACCAAGTAGAGTCTACAAATAAGGTGTTAGTATCAATTATTCATAAGTCATGTGGCGTCAAGGAAATTGATTGGGAGGAGCAACTACCCGCTATCTTGTGGGCATACCGTACTACGTATAAGGTGACAACAGGGCACACGCCCTTTCAATTGATGTACGGTCAGGAAGCGTTGGTCCCGATGGAATACATGGTACCCAACCTAAGAATAGTTGTGGAGAACTGGTTGGGCAATATGGAAAGTATGAAGGAACAGTTATACAAACTTAGCAAACTGGACAAATGTAGGATAATGGCACAATGGGCAAAGAAGAATATGTAACAGAGACGAAAATATTGGGACGATAAGCTTCTCCGGTGAATGAATTTCCAACTAGGGCAGTTAGTTTTAAGGTATAACGGCCGTAACGAAATCAAGCCGGGGAAGTTCAAAGTTCGTTGGTTAGGACCGTTCAAGATTCGAGAGGTATGTGACAATGGCTCTATAAAGCTTGAAAATTTGGATGGGTCACTACTGCCCGAAGCAATCAACGGATCAAAAATAAAGTTGTATCAAGAAAGAAAAGAGGACACTGTAGCCATCAATATGCTTGGCTACGCTACCAAAGAAGATTGGCCCGTGTAGGAGACTCATAGGGAGCAAGATTGGGGCTTGGGAGGCCCCGGGTATGCAGCAAAAGGAGTTGGGATGGAGTCAGGTGTAGACCAGATTATTGAAGAAAGGTTGGTGCAGAAGAGAGTAGAAGGGATTGCAGTGCCTCGGGTGCACAAGCACCTGACTAATGCACTGTTCGGGACACTTGTGCTCTAGTGACGAATGGGTGGACATTGGGGTTACGTCACCCCGTACGAAGGCATTAAACGAGGATACCTGGCTTGGACAAAGAGGCACAAAAGGAAAAGGAGGAACAAGCAACCAACGAACGAAGTATATGCAAACCCAAGGGTACTGATGAAGAAGAGGACGAATGGGACAATGAACAATGGGAGGCCTACTTCAAGAAGACAGCTCCTTGTTTAAAGACGGTGATAATGACGGAGGACATGTTCGTTTCGTACGTGGATGGACACACAAAAGATGTACTTAAGCAAATGAGAAGAGAGAAGGAAAGTGCCGAGGATAAGAAAGATAGCAACGAGGGATGGACTTTGGAAAGTAATACCCAACCCAGCTGGGCCACCAACGGTAGAAGGCGAGAATGTTATGTGGTACCAGCGCTACAGAGGGAGGTACATCGATGATAGTTTTAAAGGTACTGGCCTTGCCTGATTGCTTGACAAGTGGTTTGATGTACAATACATAGGAACATGTTGTGAAGAAGAGTGTTATAAGCGGCCTCCATACATGTGTAAATGGCATTATGCATGAGTTAGAGATTAGGGAAGATGGCGGAGTAAGAGGTACGAAAATAAAAGATGGAAAAGAAGAGAGAGGAGATGAGAGAGAAAATGAACAAAATTTGAAAAAATTAAAAACAAAGGATAGAGAAGATGCAAAAAATCAAAAAATAAGGAAAAAAATGAAAAAAGATAGAAAGACAATGGAGAAAATAATAAAAAGTAAAAAAAAGAAGAGGAGAGAAACAACCAAAAGGAAAAGTGGAAAAATGAAAAAATGAAAAGTAAGCAAGAGAAGAAAATTTAAAGTGAAAAATATTAAAATATTAAAATGGATGAAGGGCGTACAACCTAAACCTATTGAGCATGCTCAATATAAGTTAAAAAGCGCACCATCATTCAGTACTCAAAACCCATCAAAGAGGAGTCGACAAAATCATAAGGGAATAATTCATAAGGCCGTACGAGTGAAGGTGGAAGCCGTACGTAGTAGGAAGAAGAAATCCGTACGTTGGGAAGAAAGGGAGGCCGTACGATGGAGAGATAGGAAGAAGGCCATACGGCTCGAGAGATTGAAGAACACACAAGCCATCCACATCAACAGGGCCGTACGGTGGCAAACTAGACGCATCTAAAAGTCTGTACAGGAAAACTTGCAAAGGGTCATATGGTGGCAAATTAGAAGAATTCCAAAGTCCGTACGGTTGAAATTGAAGAGTGCCGTACGCAATTGCTATTTGAAGGTTGTATGATTGAGTAAAAGCAAAAGATCTGTACATTCAAAATTGAAGAAGCCCGTACGCATTAGAACAAAGAGCATTGTACCAAGCATCGACCAAAGCAAGGAAGGACGCCACAAGGAGGCCATACTTAGCAAGCAAAAGGCAGCCGTACCAATTATTAGATTAAACCAAGAGAGGGGTGTACGGACTAAGGAGGAGAGAGAAGCCGTACGTAGCAAGCAGAAAGAGGCCGTACCATCCATCAACTGGAGCCTTCATCAGAAAAAAAATAACGGCCATACCAAAAGTCATTGGAGGCTTTAAAATATTCAAGAAAGTTATTCTTGGGCAGTGTCATTCTTACAGGTGCAGAAAAATGGATACCAACACAAGTACAAAAGCAAAGAAAATAATACTCAGACCCAAGGTGGCTGGAGGCAAGTTAGATAAGGGAAAAGTTGACGTAACTGCAGATTCGTTGACATGGGAGAGTCTCACAGGTACAAAATGCAAGACATGGTGCAAGAAACCGCATCCGACTATCCCATCAAGCAAGCACTGGCGGCAACACAAGTTGATAAGGTAGCACAATGTCCTTTTTTCAATGCCAACGATTTTGAAGAATATTTAAAAGATATTGTTGCAAATTATAATCAGCACAACCATAGGAGCACAATTGAATATGAAGGATTTCCAGTCACGGTGGCTTTCTATCCGTCAGACTTCAAGAGAGTTTTTGGCATACCTGCGTCTGGGCAGGTGGTTGGCAAACCGAGTACGAAAATGATTGCGCAACAAAAAGAAATGATTATCAAAAGAATTTGCAGGTTTGATATCACAGCCAAAGAGAAGGAAACAATTTGGAGTGTAGGGGCTCGAGGATTGCGAAAACATATGTTGGGGAATGCTGATTGGAAATGTATTATGGATCTTATCAAATGCAAGTTGATAGGTGCCAGCCAAGCCTCAGATATAGCAACTTGGATGGTTGACTACATGTTTGGGCCGAGTGTGGGAAAGGTTTAGAACTGGGCGTTATATCTATCAGAAAGGATTAGAGAATTTTTGGAATGCAAATACGAGGCATTCTATATGACCCAACATCTTATAGCTCTATTCCTGGATGCCGTCTACAATCAGGTGCCAGAGGGCAAATTGGGAAAATTACAGCCAACGAAGGATTATGACCGTTCCTGGCCTACAGTTTTAAGATGGACAACTCTCGATGCTGTAGGCACAACAGAAGAGCCGAAGACGGTGAGGAGGAAGAGGAAACAAGCCAGTAGTGAAGACTTTGAGCAGTTAGCACTTTCTTCATCTGCTGATAGTACCTCACCAGTCGGAGTATACTTAGTAGATGTTAATCCCTGAGTGATAGCACCAGCCGAACAAGAGGTAGGGGAGGTCGTTGAAGGTGGCGCAGTTGAAGCAGTTGAACAACAGGAGCTTGCCGAAGGAAGTGTTGCACCAACAAAGAAGCAAAATAAGCCAACTGAAGGAGAGGTGGCAATAGGAGGGGTGGCAGAGGACACAACACTAGATAACATAATGGGTGAGACTGACACATTTGCATCACCAGGAGGGGCACTTCAAGCAGATGGTGTAGATAGGTGGCTGAGGCAAATGGGGACCCCTATTTGAGAGGAAGACATCTCCCTCATACGCTCACCTAGTTTGATGGAGGTGGAGGTAGGGAGAGAAGCTGCACCAGTTGAGAGCACTCAGCCGATAGGGGCAATAGAGAGTACGTAGTCAGTTGCCGAGCAACCAACAGTGGAGGCGGGAGAGATGGCACAACAGGTGATACACATTGTGTCAAACGAGGAGCCTCATGTTACACTCGAAGGGGATTGTTGTGATAATTCCCAAGCCAGATCAAGAGGACCCAATAGGTACGATTGAGAGGTATATCCACAGTCTGGAGCCTATTGCACTAGTCATCGAGGAAGTGTCAGCACCGAAACTACTTGCCCATAGCTGAGCAGGAGGCACAACAGATCATCCAGTTTATCAACTTGGGGAGCAGTAGAGAGTTCGATAGTATATTCAAAGGTGATTGCTAGCAGGGAAGACACGAGAGAGGATGGCCGCTTGGTTTCCAAAGAGGCCAACTTTGCATGGGAAAGACGATAAGTTGGTGGCACAACTATTTGAAATGGAGACGGCATACAAGACATTATTTTTGGCATGCGGAGAGTATGAGATGCATTTGAACAAATGACTTAAAAGCGGAACAAGCCATCGCCCTCTCTCGCAACATCCAGGCCAAGGCAGAGTCCTTCGAGAAGCAACTACAAGAGCTCACTCCCCTGTTGGAGGAAGAGAAGCTGAATGTGATCGCTTGGGATGCAGGCACACAGGATATGGAGAGGAGGATGAAAGTATTCAAAGAGGAGATGGCCCGACAGTTGGCAGAAAAGGACAAAGAACTAGAGAAGGTCAATAAAAACTTGAAGGAGGCAGTGCACCTGGTGAAGACCACCCGTGAGAAAGAATTGAAGGCCGCTCGTCACCTACAGTAGCATACGGAGGTTTACCGACTACAGCAACTGACCACTTCGACAACCACTTCATCGGTCCCTCAGCCGCCAGGGATGTCCTCTCAACCCTCCTTGCACTGAAATTCTATGTATCAGTCTCCCAGTTTTGTATTTGTCGTCTGGGAAGACAACTTTTCTCTGACGGGGGGATGATGTAATCAGCTAGATAGTTAATTAGTAAATGAAATAAATAAATAATGTTTTGTCGGGGATTTTAGTCCTCGGGATTAGTTAATACTTGGGAGATTAGTCCTCGGGATTAGTTAGTACTCGACAGTTGCCGACGGCTGGTGTTCTCAACCGACGCCGGTTAACTATTTATATTGTTGTGTGGGGTTTATTCGGGGACTAGTGTTGATGTGATGATGTAATACTGCAAATACATGAATAAAGATCTGAATACTTCATATGCAATTTCTCTGTGAATTACTTCTATATCTAATGTTATTCTGCAATCTAGTTTACTTCTCTAATACATTGAACTATATGTAGTGGAGTAAACAAAGTCTTTGTCTCTAAAACCTGTTAATGAACAACAAGCAAATAAATTAAAGTTTACACACTTCTGGAATAAATTTTTGCTATTTTTATATATCTCTAATAGAGCAGCAAACATTTATCTTGTGAGTGTTCCAAATATTGTGAAAGATATGTGAAAATAATTTAAACCAATAACTCATAAACCAGAAAATTGAAAACTATGATATACTTTTTTTTTTATTTTAAAACATGCTTTGATGTGTCCTTGGGATGGTCGGGGGACGACTCAGGCATCCCCTGGCTGTCCTCGGGACAATCAACTGCCCCCCTTTCCCCGTTGACCGTTTCCCCATTTTGGGAACATTTCCCAACTTTTGAAAAAAAAAAGGGGATGCCAGGGGATCGTCCTGCAACCGTCCTGTTGTGACCTTTTCACACATTGCCCCATTGCAAATGGGGACCCCCAGTAGATTGCTAGTTTTTATGGTTTTGTCTCCACGCAATGGTTACATGAGGTCACTTCTTTCAGAGTTTCAAGTCAGTCTTTTGAGAGTCATCCGAGCCAAGTCAATAATCCATGCTTGAATCAATGCCTAAATGTCACAAAAGTGCTCAGAAGGTCTAGGAGACGAGGATCGCCTGTGCTTTGGGCCAATTCTTACACTTCCTACTTTTTAGGGAATCTGCTGTTTTGCTTTTTCGTTTTTTCATTTTTGGCATTTTTGGACCAAATGGGGTTCCCTATTTTTTAGGGTTTTTGCTTTTTCTATTTTTAGAAAGTCAACCTTGGTCAACGGGTCAATGTTTCCATCTTTAGATCCGAAAATCAACCAAAAAATTGAAAAAAACCATTGAAAAATCAAAGTGAAAATTGGAAAATCAAGTAAAAAATAAGGAAAAGCATGGAAAAGCAAGGGAAAATCTGAGAAAATCAACCCAAAAGCATGGAAAAATCTGGAAAAATCAGTCAAAATCTGGAAAAATCACCAAAAAAAATCAACCAAAGTGCATGAAATTCATGATAAATTTTGCCTAAGTCTCGAAAATTCACCATCAAGAGAACATGTTCAGCCATTAACAAAGTCGGCCCTATAAAGGAAGGAAGGTAAGGATGGAGAGTTCACCATCAAGAAGAGAATGAAGATGTCGGCCCTTAATTTGAGGGACATGGCATAAAGGAGAGTGTGAAGTCCACCATGCCTTAGAGAAAAATGGCAAAGACCCTTCAAAGTCTGCCCAAGCCTTAAAGAAGAATTGGCAAGACATGTGTGAAGTCCACCCTAGAAAGAAGGGACGTCCAAGACCAAGTAGAGTCCACCCTTGACTTGGTATGACACCTTCAAAGTCCGCCATGACTTGAGAGAGGAATGGAAAGACACTTCTAAAGTCCGTCCAGCCTTGGCAAGGCACTTGTGAAGTCCACCTAGGCATGAGAAGGGGGAAAATTGAAAATTGTTGCTAAGTGTTTGATGCCTTGGAGAAAAAATCCGAAATTTGTCTTAGTCTGGATGCCTAGAGGAGAAAAATTTGAAATTTGGCTAAGTATTTTAATGCTTTGGAAGGAGAAAATGCGAATTTTTGCTAAGTATGAGTGTGAAAGGCAAATGTCAAGAGCTTGAGAAAGTTCGCCATACCTTGATGGAAGATGGGAAGAACTTGGGAAAGTCTGGCTAGGCCATGGCAAAGGAAGTGTGAAGTTCGCCTAGGCCATGGCAAAGGAAGTGTGAAGTCTGCCTAGCATAAGAAAGAGAAGAAAAGGTTAAAAATTCGCCTAAGTATGAGGCCTAGGACAAAGATTGGTGAATTTGGCCAAGTGCACAGAGGAAAATGTACAATGCAAAGAGACAAGAAAGTCCGCCCTTGGCTAAAAGAGGTTAAAATTTGCCTAACTATCATGGAATTTTGCCTAAAGAAGACATCCAAACATATACTTTGCCTAGAGAAATTCGTCCAAGTAAGAAAAAAATTGATTTCGGCATAAGAAAATGTGCCTTGCACAATTTGAAGTCCGCCATGGCAGAAGAAAATGAGGATTTGGCATAACATTTATTGACGAGATGGCTAAAATTTTAACTTGGCTAGACAAAAATTGAAATAATTTTGGAAAATAAACATTTAGGCAAAGAAAAAAGAAAAAAAAATAAAAATAGCCATGGGTCCAAAAACGAACGGATTGGAAATAAATTAAATATTTTAATAATTTATTTCCAATACTCAGAAATTTAAAACAAAATTCATTAGAGATGTATCGGAAGAAAATAAATTCTGGACAAAGATAAAATACATGGGCAAAATTAAATTCGCCATGAATTAAAACTTGGAAAAATCGAATTTAATTGGACATTTAATGTTTTTTTTCAAAATTTCGAAAATTAAAGATAAACATCTAGCAAAAAATCGAATTTTGAAAATCAAAGAGATTTGCTTGGATAAGCTCGCCATGGAGTCTTTTCGAAAAAAAATGGAAACTTGCCTGTTTGAAGAAGAGAAAACAAATCGAAATCAAGAGAGGAAGAGGCAGTTGCTAAAACAAATCGAATTCTTCAGCATTATAATGAGTTTCAGCAACTCATTTTTCACAGACACAGCTGAAGAGAAGCTAATCTCTCGAAATTGTAAGATGATCAATTCTTCTGCAGGTAAGATCGATTTTCTTAGAGGAAGGAATAATTTTATGCTGAAGAAGTAATTTTTTCGAAGAAGTGAAGGATTTATTTGCTGAAAGTCGAACTTCTCAGCAAAACAGGCGCACTTTGTTGCTTGATTTTTGATTAAATTCTCAAAGTTTGAATCTGATTTGTAACCAAAAGTTCTTTCCTGAGGTTTGGAGATCTATTGGATAAATTCATCATTTCTCCTTCTGTCTTTTTTCTTCTGGCTAAGTTCTGGCTAAAATTTCAATTAAATTCATTTACTTTCAGCTTGCTTTTTCGCAGAAGTTTAATTATTTAATGATCTGAAAGTAAAATATTTGAACACAAGGCACGAAAATGAATTAAGTTAAAGTCTTCGTATTAATGTTAGTATTTTTACTGCAGGTTAATGACCACAATAGGAGTCATCGAAGAAGGTGCCAATGAAGTTCGCTAGCAAGGGGGTACAACGAGAGTCAAAGATAAATTCAAAATGGAAAAAAATTGCAGACACTGATCTAAGACATGTAGACTTCGTGGAATTCAAGAAGAGAGTCTACAGACATGCTGGACTACCGACACCAATCGCCAGGCGGATGGTGAGGAATGAAAATTTTCAAGCAGCCGAATTCTTGTGTAATGTCCCCATTTTTAGCACTACACCTTTCAGTGATTGATGGCCTATCCCCGGTGAGCTGTCGGCTAGTCAGAGGCAGAATTAGGGTTTTTGGTTGCTTGGTGGGTTCTTTTGAGAATTCAAGGTTTTGCGTGTTGGAGTTTGGATGTTTGGATTCTGGATTCCTTCTGGGTTTTTAGAGAGCTTCGTAGAGGAATGACATGCAACTGCGTCGAGCAACCTTTCCAGACTTACTATTTTTAGTAAGTTATGACGGCTACATCCTGGAGTTTGGGATTTTGGATTGCGGATTCTTTCTGGTTTTCAGAAAGCTTCGCAATGGTATCGCATGCACTTTGATCCAAGCAACTTTTTGAATTTACTATTTTTAGTAAATTCTATTTTTGGCAGCAGTCCAGTTGGCTTCAGTTTAGCAGGCTTTCCTCTTCAGGCAATTCAGTTGGTATTATTGATTTCTGTCCTTTTGATGCATTTTTGGAGAGATAAGTTATTTTAATTAAAATAATGTTATATTTTAACATTAACCCCTTGGCCTAGCTGCATAACTTAATGTTGTTCTGAAAAGGGGCACTCAAGGGTGGACACCTCATCAAGAGATTATTTTAATATTTTCTAAAGGCCAAAATTATGGTGGAGGAAATGGACGCCAACTTTAAGAAAGATATTATTTTATTAAAAAGGTCAAATTTTGCCTTGAGAAGTGGGACGGCTTTCTTTGGAGGGAAATAAAGTAAATTCAAAATTGAATTTTGGGCACCCTTTCTAGAAGCTTCTGGAAATGCTTTTGCTGAGTCTATAAAAGGAGGCCTCTTCTCTTCATTTTCTCATCTTTTGTCTACCATATTGTTATGTTGCTGAATTGTCTTCAAGCACTCGCTTCGAGGAAAGCACACCTCCTAGCAATGGCTCATCTTCTTGCTTGAAAGATAGCATCTAGTTGAGAGATAGTTTGTAATAGGTTTGTCTTGCATTTTCAGTTGAGTATCTTGCATTTTGGAGTTTTAGTTTGCTTTTTAGTCTCATTTTGAAGTTGCTGAATATCATAGCTGATTGTAAGAATTGCTCATATCTCATGAAATAAAAATATTATTGTTCTGGGCATTGCATAAATCCCTTTCTCTATGTGGGGCGACCATTCTTGCAAAGTTGTAGATTTTTTAATGCAGATTTGGATTTTTAAAAGAAAAACCGCCTCTCCCTCTTGGCCATACCATTTTGGTTTGCCTGACAAATGCTTTAAAAAAAAAATACTTCAATTTGTTAGCTGTTTCTTTGTCTAGTCTTCATTGCCATCATTATAGCTTTCGTTTGCATCAAGTCTCATGTCATTCCGGCAAGTATTGAGTAAGTTGTGAGTATTTTAGTGAGTTCTAGTGTTGCTGATTACTTCATTTCAGTTGCTGGTCTGTTATATCAGTCATATATAAATGCAGATTTGTGAGGAGTTTGAGTTTGGTGAGGTTTGTTAAGCATTGAGAAAGTCCTATATGTTATTGCAGCATTGAAGAACTCGAATTACTGGACCTTTGCAAACATTCTAACATATTGTAAGCTGATTAGTAGTACTATCAACATTTCTCCTCTTTATCTTTCATTTACTTTATTGTACTTCCCGTTGCTTAAGTGGAAGAGGCTAGCTTGCCGCCTATTTACTTTCGGTTAATAGTTGTAGGGACCCTCTGACCATATGCTTGCCATCTCTCGACGCCATCCTTGGTTAGAGTTACTTCAGCTCATCTTGCATTAGATCCTCTGACCATATGCTCGTCTATCTTAGACGCATTCTTGGTTAGAGTTCCCTTCCAGTTTGCATCTGCATTAGACCCTCTGACCAATGCTCACGCCTTGCCCACATGGGGATCCTGGTGTTCATTTTGGTTAGAGTTGCTTTCCGCATCGTTTTGGTTTAGAGCTAACCTTAACGGGTGCGTGTTGATTGTAATTACATTGTGAAAAAACAAAAAAAAATTGGTCCAGTTCTTTACAGTGGTATCGGAGCCATGCATCCTGACATCCTGTGCCCATCAAGGTTCAGTTGACAGTTGAATGACAAAGAAATCAGTTTCTACACCAGAGGCCAGAACAAAGTTCAGTTTAGCTTTCAGAAGTTTCAAAGATGTTGCATTTTCTAAGGTCCAGGGATCGTGAGAAGTCAGATTCAACTATGGTATCTGAGGAAGGAAAGGTTGGTTATTCCGTAAGGGATTTCATTGAATATGCCAAACAGTATAAAAGACAATGTGAACATGAGGCTGCCAAACTCCGTGAGCAATATCAAAACATGCCAGATGATTATAGGTACAATGTTTGATTTGATTCCCATATGAATTGTGTGGCGTTATTGAAGCCCGAAAAGTCGGAGATGGTGGATCACATTAGGAAAATGATAAAAAGGGAAGCAGAACAAACTTTGGTTGAAGAGAAAAATCAGTCATCTAGCATTAAAGATGGCACAAGCAAGGTGCACCTATCACAGCAAAATGAACTTGAGCTTGATGAAGATACCTTGACAAATGATGAGTGTGTGGTAGAGCCTCATAATACACCCCTTGACTTGCATATGATAGCAAGTGAAGAAGAGCAAGTTGAAGGAAATTCTATTGGTGTCTTTGAATCAGCTTATGACCGTTACCAAAGTGATGATGTTGGTAATTATTCCAATGTATTTGTACCTCCTCTTGTTGAAGATTTGGTGATGGATAATTTTCCTCTTGTTGCTGTTCAAACTCCTCGAGTTTTCACAAGATGAATTTATGACAAGTGATCAAGAAGACCTTTTTGGCATGCATATGACTGTTCATGATGAGATCAGAAATACACCTATAGATGATGGGTTCATTGAAGATAAGAATGATAAAGTTTTCCAAACAGCTAGCACTAGAGATTCTTTACTTCATTACAGTGATGGTGTCAAGGGTGGTTTTGGGTTTGATCATCAAACCAAACCATTGGAAATAAATATTTATGAGGATGACAGTTTAAGTGAATTGGGTGGTGACCTATTCAAAGAGTCAACACTCCAAAAGAAGCACGAAGAGCTCTTTCCTTTTGATCAAAACAGTCAGCCTCTTACTATTTGGGATCCAGGTGTGGAGTCATCTAGCGAAGATAAGGAACCAGTGTGGGATGAATTCCTCTTTCATCCAGATGAAGATCAAAAATCAGATTGCATTGCAAACTATGAGGTAGCTCTTGGAGGAGGAGTTGCCTTTGAAGAAGACTGTCTAGCAAAGCTCCATAATGATCTCTTTGAAGTAGTTGCAGCCACTAAAGAGGAATATGCGGTTACAAAAACTTTCTGAACAGCGGACAAATATGATTCCTTGAGCAGGTTGGATGCTGACATAATGTTTGATCAAGGAGGCAGTGATGAAGAAGAAGAGCTGGAAGACCATATGGCTCTTGAAGATGTAGAGTTTGAAGGAGTTACTAAGCACGAATCTAATTTTTCCATGCATAAAGCTGATTGCAATCATTGGGTTGAAGAATTTGTGAAGTATGATGCTTTTTATGTCAATGAGCATTCTCCACTAGTCAATGGTGAAGTACAAGAATGTTGGAGCAACAATGAGGGCAGCAAAGACAAGGGACAAGGTTCTGATTTTCAGTTGCAGCCTATCAACAGTTCACCATCTTTGAATTCTCATGAGTGGGAAAGACAATTCAAGGTGTCCGTTGACAAGGAAGTGCAAGCTCTATCCCTGTTTGATCACACACATAGCTTGGTTGAAGAGTTGTACTGGAAGGCTCAGCTTGAAGAGAGACAAAGAGGAGTGAAAGATGAAGTTGCTCTTCCCAATTTGCAACTTATCAGAAACTCTTTGGTAACCTTGAAGTCCGAGTATATGCACTTGGTTGAAGATCGTGATCATGCCATTGAAGTTGCAAAGAAGACCGTTTGTGCTTCTCAAGATAGAGAGAGGAAGTTTGATGAACTTTCTCTGGAGCTTGAATCAACAAGAGCTACACTAGAAGAAACTCAAATGGCATTAATGGAGGTAGAAAATCAGTTTGCTGATTTCAAATTTTTCACAGAGCAAGAGAATGCACATAGAGCCGAAGAAATCAAGCAAGTAATTGGTGAGCTTGATAGTCTTCGAGAGGAGTTTGACCTAGAAGGTCTCACAAGAAGGACTGAAGTTGCAAGTGCAGATTTGGATCAGCATGATGGATGGAATAACTTTCAAGTTTTTGACAATCCTCTCTTTGAAGAGGGTGATGAGGAAAGTTATGATAATCCTCTCTATGAGATGGAGGATGAAACAGAGAATGAGACTAAGTATGGTTTCCAGTGCTTGGATGCTTTGATATCGCTCCCTGAGGATATGCCACATTCGTTGATGAGTAATGAATGCATAAGTGGTTTTGAGGGTGAAGAGTCTACATGAGAAGTGTCGAAGCAAGGTAATTTCAACATCTATGTCATCAAGTTGTTGAAGAGACAAGTCTTGGTAGCTGTTGGTAACTTCATCACAGCAGCAAGGAGTGAAGGTTTCAGACCTACTACTCATGAGGAATGGGGGAAGAGCAGACCTAAACCCGGTGTTTGCACTCTTGACAATCCATCCCTTGGGTGGAGTGATGTTTGGGCTCAAACTAGTCCATTTTTGGAGTTTGGATTGAAGACAACAATTGATTCATGTTCCACAGTTGTGAACGCTTTTATGAATTGGTTCCAGGGGTTCATGAGTGAAGCTATCAATTTCCTGAGTGTGCTCTTGGTTTTGACTAGCATTTGGGAATGTATTGAGTTTTCTTTTCAGTGTGTTGGAAATCATTTTCAGTTGGGTATCCATACTTGGGATCCTCAACTTGGCTTGATAGAGTTTATTACATATGGAAAGAACTTTTGGAGGGATAAGGATCAAATTTTCAGATTTGTTGGTGTTGTTCCCCTCTTTTCCAGCCACTTGATGGTTCCGTTTGTTCATCAACAAATGGATTGGAGAGAAATCTTGAGTTTGGATTGGAGAGATGAAAGGTTAGCGGCTTTTTAGAGTGATCCTTGGTTAAGGCAAAATCAGATTTGGAGACCCGAGCTTGTTGATTGGAGGCAGGCCATCCACCTTACACGGAGAGTCTCTCTCATTCAGGAGAATGGGTTCATCACTTCTTGTCAAGGAGGTGGTAGTTTTCAGTTGGACATTGCTCTAATTTGTTTTCCTGCCACTTTGGAGGTGTCACCTTGCAGCTTGATGCTCATCTCACATGCTCACACTTGGGAATTTGATTGGCGTTGTTGTTTTCCTTTGTGTAGAACTCTTGAATTAGATTGCACTACGCTGATCCCAACCTTGATCAGCAGCAATTATTTGTTCCTTCACACCTTTCCTACTCTCCAAGTTCATCTTATGATGGTTTGTGATGTAAACTTTGATAGTTTACCCTTAGTGTTGGTTCAAGACAGCAGATTCTCACATGCTTTGGTTTACCACTTTGAGGCTCTTGGAGCGGTAACTGTAAGAGTTTTTAGAAATCTTCATGGTTGCATCAGAATAATTCAGGGGAGGCATGGTAGATTCATGTGGAGTCATGAGTTGCAGTTTGATGAGCTCTTGCAAAGGATTGTTTCCCTCTTTGCAAGAAGTTTTGAAGAGGTCACATTTACAATCACGACTGTGTTAGATACCTTATGGAGGCATGTTGAGTATTACAGTTTTGAGTTGAGTAGACTATCTTCTCTGTTGCCCAGGTTTGTGATAGATAGTGGCATTGTTGACATTAACGACTCAGAATGTTTTGGGCACTATGGTTTCTTTGATTTGAGTAGAGTAGTGCAACATCGGCATGGTGGGTCTTCCTTCAGACTAACTTGGGACCCTGAGATCATACTTGTTTTGGTATTGATCAGTTCTAAATTCTATGGAGTTGTGGTGGCATTGCTTGAGGACAAACAATTTTGGGAAGGGCGGACTGTAATGTCCCCATTTTTAGCACTACACCTTTTAGTGATTGATGGCCTATTCCCGGTGAGCTGTCGGCTAGTCAGAGGCAGAATTAGGGTTTTTGACTGCTTGGTGGGTTCTTTTGAGAATTCAGGGTTTTGCGTGTTGGAGTTTGGATGTTTGGATTCTGGATTCCTTTTGGGTTTTCAGAGAGCTTCGCAAAGGTATGACATGCAATTGCGTCGGGCAACCTTTCCGGACTTACTATTTTTAGTAAGTTATGACGGCTACATCCTGGAGTTTGGGATTTTGGATTTTGGATTCTTTCTTGGTTTTCATAAAGCTTCGCAATGGTATCACATGCACTTTGATCCAAGCAACTTTTTGAATTTACTATTTTTAGTAAATTCTATTTTTGGCAGCAGTCCAGTTGGCTTCAGTTCAGCAGGCTTTCTTCTTCAGGGAATTTAGTTGGTATTATTGATTTCTGGCCTTTTGATGCATTTTTGTAGAGATAAGTTATTTTAATTAAAATAATGTTATATTTTAACATTAACCCCTTGGCCTAGCTGCATAACTTAATGTTGTTCTGAAAAGGGGGACTCAAGGGTGGACGCCTCATCAAGAGATTAGTTTAATATTTTCTAAAGGCCAAAATTATGGTGGAGGAAATGGACGCCAACTTTAAGAAAGATATTATTTTATTAAAAAGGTCAAATTTTGCCTTGAGAAGTGGGACGGCTTTCTTTGGAGGGAAATAAAGTAAATTCAAAATTGAATTTTGGGCGCCCTTTCTAGAAGCTTCTGGAAATGCTTTTGCTGAGTCTATAAAAGGAGGCCTCTTTTTCATTTTCTCATCTTTTGTCTACCATACTGTTATGTTGCTGAATTGTCTTCAGGCACTCGCTTCGAGGAAAGCGCACCTCCTAGCAATGGCTCATCTTCTTGCTTGAAAGATAGCAACTAGTTGAGAGATAGTTTGTAATAGGTTTGTCTTGCATTTTCAGTTGAGTATCTTGCATTTTGGAGTTTTCGTTTGCTTTTTAGTCTCATTTTGAAGTTGCTGAATATCATAGCTGATTGTAAGAATTGCTCATATCTCATGAAATAAAAATATTATTGTTCTGGGCATTGCATAAATCCCTTTCTCTATGTGGGGTGACCATTCTTGCAAAGTTGTAGATTTTTTAATGCAGATTTGGATTTTTAAAAGAAAAATCGCCTCTCCCTCTTGGCCGTACCATTTTGGTTTGCCTGGCAAATGCTTTAAAAAAAAATTACTTCAATTTGTTAGCTGTTTCTTTGTCTAGTCTTCATTGCCATCATTATAGCTTTCGTTTGCATCAAGTCTCATGTCATTCCAACAAGTATTGAGTAAGTTGTGAGTATTTTAGTGAGTTCTAGTGTTGCTGATTACTTCATTTCAGTCGCTGGTCTGTTATATCAGTCATGTATAAATGCAGATTTGTGAGGAGTTTGAGTTTGGTGAGGTTTGTTAAGCATTGAGAAAGTCCTATATGTTATTGCAGCATTGAAGAACTCGAATTACTGGACCTTTGCAAACATTCTAACATATTGTAAGCTGATTAGTAGTACTATCAGCATTTCTCCTCTTTATCTTTCATTTACTTTATTGTACTTCCCGCTGCTTAAGTGGAAGAGGTTGGCTTGCCGCCTATTTACTTTCGGTTAATAGTTGTAGGGACCCTCTGACCATATGCTCGCCATCTCTCGGCGCCATCCTTGGTTAGAGTTACTTCAGCTCATCTTGCATTAGATCCTCTGACCATATGCTCGTCTATCCTAGACGCATTCTTTGTTAGAGTTCCCTTCCAGTTTGCATCTGCATTAGATCCTCTGACCAATGCTCACGCCTTGCCCACATCGGGATCCTAGTGTTCATTCTAGTTAGAGTTGCTTTTCGCATCGTTTTAGTTTAGAGCTAACCTTAACGGGTGCGTGTTGATCGTAATTACATTGTGAAAAAGCAAAAAAAAAATGGGTACGGTTCTTTACATCCCGCCTGCAGTGGATTGTGCCGAGTTGATGGTAGAATGTGCCATCCATTACAATGCTCAGAAAAGACAAATTATTGCACCTGATGGAAGGGTTTTGGCTCACCTGAGTGAGGTAGCAATATAGGAGACATTCAGCATCCCAGCATATTCTCGTATCGTCTACAAAACGAAGGAGGAAGCCAAGGGATTGTATGATACCCAGTTTGAGTTATGCGACACAAATGTTAATACGGCATGGCTAGAGAAGCCTAGACCATCCATGAAGAAAATGCCTAAGGAGGCACGCCAGACAGATTTTAAAGAGGACTATGGGGATATTATTCTGATGCTGAACAGGATAGCTGGCAACCCACAAGGTGCATATTTTGAAACATGGATGTATTATTTTATAGACGAAGTCACTTCCGGTGTGAAGATGTTCAACTGGTCTCGAATGATAAGCGACAATCTTCACGAGTAGTTGACCAATTTGGAAAAGACCAAGTCTTTTCACATGAGCTCGTACATTGTCTATTTATTGGCCAGGACATATAAATACTTAGGACTGGTTTGCAAAGGCAAAGTTGGCAATGGAGAAAATGAACTCAGGCCTTATGATTGCTGCCTGCAACTTTAGCTAAGGGAGAAATATCATTTCAGGCGGGTGCACGATGCTTTCTTAATGTACATCACAGGAACACTTCAGGGAGGAATGCATCAAAGGCTGAGTCACGAGTCAAAGAGTTTTATCAGTAGGTATGGATCTTGGTTTATCCAGTTTCCAAAATTTACATATGTCAGGATCCAGGGATTCACTGGAAATCCTTACAAGTTGCCTATCTATCCAATAAATCAGATGATTTTGCTTGAAGTCCTGAGGCAGCTGAAAGAATACCAGAGCATCCAAAGGCCGAGAAAGAAGGTGGCTGTTACATTCCCATTCTTTATTGGGAATATGTTAGAGTTCTGTCCGTTAGCGCAAGTAGCCGAGGGCGCCAGGCTAGAAATCCAGTGGTACCCGTTCACAGCCTATAAGTCCAGGAACAATTTTGACCCGCATCATCATATTCGAGCAGTGGATGGAAGAAGATACAAACACAAAGTGAAATTGGAGGACTTCTGGGCGAACGCCGTTGATGAGTATGAAGTCAGGAGAAGATTGTGGTCTAGAGTGCTAGTGGATTTTATGAGGGCAACCGAACTTTGCCGGGTGCCCGATCAGTTGCAGGACGATGGAAATTATGTCCAGCTGTGCTTTGAGGAGAGCCGACCTCTTCCTTCTATGAAGTGGTCAGAGCCTGAACATTCAGATTTGGCAACATTGATGAGAACAGTGATCAAGTACTCTTAGTGGTGGGTCGACCATCAAGTCCAGGAGTTGAGGCAAAAAAGGATAACGCTCACGTATGATTTACTAAGCGAGACAGAGTCATACTCCTCCAGTGCTGGCGCATCCCATCATGATGATTTGGTTGAGATTGGTGAGAAGAGGAAAGAAGTAGTTCTAAGCATAGAGCTTGCTCCAAAACGACAGAGGGTAGAACCATCTCGTTCTGCGGCGTCTAGGAACATTGATGAGCTGGTAGCTACCGCAGATGAATCCTTGGCCGAAATGATGAGACCTTCTGCAGTTCAGAAAGAGAACAACGAGCTGATCCAGTTGGATGACGATGAGCCCTCATCACCTATGGGCACAGAAATACTGGGTTCGGATAATGAAGTGGAAGTCCAAAATGACTTTGAAGAGGGAATGATTTCCGCCCTCAGAGGAGTCTTTGATATTTCAAATGAAGAGAATGTTTAAGAGGAAGATGGTATTGAGCAGCCTACCATTCTGGATTGGCTGATAGAGAGGATAGAGTGTCTTTGGACATTTCATTCTGTGTCTGAAATATGCCCCTTAATATTTTCTCTTGATTTTCAATATCAATTACAATGCACATGCACCCGTTAATGTTAGCTCCAAACCAAAACGATGCGGAAAAGAACTCTAACCAAGAATGCGCCCTAAAACCACTTAAGGAAGAGGGGCGGGTATATGGTCAGAGGATCCCTAGGATCCAATAACTCAACAAATGGAGGATGATTACAACTGGAAGTACAAAATAAACTCAATGCCAAGAATGTGCACACAAGATCCCTTTGAAGGTGAGGTGCTAACATATGGCGGAGTAAGTATTACAAAATTGAAAGAACTTAGGCGGTGAACCAGCCATAAAGATTTCCGCTCAACCACTTAAACAGTGGGGGGAAAAACTACAAACAATTCAACTAATTCATCCGCTATGGCGGGCATCCACTTAAGAGTGGGGATTCTCCACTTTTTAGTGGGTACAATGAGAGTTACAAGTTTATTCTCCACACTGGTAGTAAACCATCTAGGGGTAATTAATGTTTGCTTAGAAATTACAAGTAAATGCAGCAATAACAAATTGGTTGGATTAGTACTACTAATGCACAACCTTACAATCAAGATACTCTGCAATTTACTAGTATTACAATGATAGAACAAAGCCAATATGTGAAGAATGATTCTCTCAAATTACAAAGCTCTCAAAACACTGAAAATGAAGCATAAATCTGATTCTTTTGAAGTCTGATATAAAAAACCAGCAAACTGAAACTGTAAACCAGCAAACTGAAACTGTAAACTAGCAACCTGTGAATCAATGAAATGCACATAACTTTATCAATTTACCTCAAAATTGAGTGAAATCAATTGCAATGAACCTCTGGAGGATAGGCGCCCATGTCATGATGATGAAACAACTTCAAAAAGCAACCATTAATTTACTTGCACAATTCCCAATGCTCCCAACATGGTACGACCCTTAGCAAGGGCGATTTTGCAAGAATAAAAATAACTACTTTGAAATAAATTCTGATCTTCTATGGGCAGGGGCGCCCATGTGCTAGGAATCCATATCTTCAATACCCAAAAGCATATTAAAATCGTAGAAAGAGCTGTTAATGAAAATCACCTTCAGCCATAAATGAACCAGCAAGCTCAAAAACTGAAAAATACTTCAAATTCTCCAACAATGAAGCTCAATGTGCACTTCTAAATGAAACACACTCTCAATCCACCATCTAGGGAACCATAGTTTCAGGCCCAAAGAATGGAGACAAATTGCTAAGCTTTCCCTTAGCCGGATTCTGGATTTCAAAACAGCAGTATAAGTTTACAATATTTCCAAAGATAATCAACTCTTCAAACAACAACAATATATAAGTTTCAATTGGCAAATGAAACACTTCAAATTCCAAGAAGTCAAATCACTTCAACTTCCAAGAGGGACACCACCTTTAAGCATTTACTTTTTGAAATAATAAAACATTATTCAACTTTCCTTTGAAGCGTCCATTTCAAAATTGCAACAATAAAACATTTATTTAAATCATTAAATGCTCAACATGACCCCTTAATGACCCCTCTTTAAAACAACATGGAGTTATTAAGCCTAGGCATGGGGTACAACTGAAAAACATGAAATTGACTGAGTATAAAAACTTAGTCCATGGAGATAACCAAAACCAATGCCAATACTGAAACTGATTGATAGCAAGATGACTTGAGCTGAACTGCTGATGATGCCACTGCCAAAATTAGACTTACTAAAAATAGCCAACTGCTATAAATAGTAAGTTCACATCAAAACACAGAAAGCCAAGCTGAACACTTAACTGCAAATGATTGAACTACTGCTAGACAGATACTACCAAAAGATAGACTTGCTAAAAATAGCAAACTGCTATAAATAGTAAGTCTACACAACATCCTCTGAACTCCAACTGAGCAGTATCTAAAAGAGGAAACCCTAATTTCTTGCTTCAGCTTAGCCTACGGATTTCCGGAAATAGGCTAAATCCAAATGAAAAGCATATGGCCAAAATGGGGACATTACAGTTCGGTGGATGATAAAACGTACACCAACACGTCCCCCCTGTACCAGAGACATCCCGGGGACAGGGACGAGCCTTTTTGTGGCGGGGGGGGGGGAATGTGTCTCCGGGTTTCCTTGCAAAATATGTATTGAAGGGCAGTTTCAGTCATATAGTGGAGTGGATTTGAAATGCATATTTGCATTTGTGCTTATGTTTTGGTATTAAATTTTGATATGATTTAATTGTCAATGTTTTCATATATATATATATATATATATGAGTAAGGGCATCGATTTTCATAAACAAAGGTGTTATGTATGGTTTTAATGGACATTATATCCATAAATACCTTTAGTTTACTATTGAAATTTTGGAAAATTTATGGTGAGTTGGGCGAAAATTATAAATGCATACTATACACCTAAAATCACTTCTCAACATTTTCATTGTTGCCAATTCCCTTCACATTACCACCTCTTAAATTATTTAAGTAAATCATCTTGATTTTCCTACCAATGTTAATTAAATAATTTTAATTAATTATTTAATTAATAAACTAACTCTTCTTCTAGCATTAATAAAATAAATCAGGACAATTGATTTAATAATCAATCATTTCACCCCTTTGCTAATGTCCAGCCTCAAATAAACAAATTCAACATTTATTTAATCAAGTTCATTATTCACATCATTCCCATTCCAAATAAAATAAATAAATATTGTCTAGTTATTTAATTCCTATTTTCGTCTCAAATCATTATCTGACTGAAATATGCTAACCAATTTTTTACCACAGTTTTTACACAGTAACCAACATTTGGCCAATTTGATTAGAATTTGATTAGCGTTAGCACCAAAACCAAATCTCTATCAAAGCAACTCTAACCAAGAATGCGCCCTAAAACCACTTAAGGAAGAGGGGTGGGCATATAGTTAGAGGATCCTTAGGATCAATAACTCAATACTGAAACTGATACAACTGGAAATGGAAGATAAATTCCATGCCAAGAAGGTGCACTCAAGATCCCAATGAAGGCGAGGTGCTAACTGTTGAGTTTTATGATCAGATTGACATGCACAAAATTTAATTCAAAAAGTAACACAAGACACAGCAGATACCTTGGGAAAACCCTCCTCTTGAGGGAGAAAAATCCAGCCAATAATATCTCTTATATTATTGAATCTTCAATAAGAATATTACACATATAATAGGCCAATAGGATGTCCAACACACAACATCACAATCTGATGCAATACAGAACTGAGTAATATAAACTGCCAATAATTAACTTTTCCTTTTACTCAGATCACAATCTGCTCTTTGCACAAACTCGCACTTGAAAAACTTGAAAATAGAACAATGTAAAAATGAATGATGAATGAGAGAAACACATCAAATATAAATATCATATGAAGAGACACCACCTTCCAAAGTAAGTCGTCCTTAGAAAGAGACGCATCCAATGAGATATAAGTCGTCCTCATAAATAATCGCGCCTCTTAGATAAATAACGTCGCAAGGAGGAATGAGGTCGGCCTCATAATCAATTCGCACCTCTTCATTAACTTGTGCAAATACAAATAATTAAAATACAATAATCAATGTATGTGTCTCTTTATCAAGTCGCATATAATAATTAAATAGCTGATGGCTAGCATTTAATTATTATCTCCATTCGATCTGGGTTGGAAGGATTCGCCTGAAGCTACTACGAACTTCAACACTCCCTCTCAGCTAGGGAGGATGCTTCCAGCTGCACGACATATCACCTCAACATGATGTCTACCACAATGGCTACAACCAAATGTGGAAAAGAAGACTATCAACTCATCGTGATATTAGATATCGCCTCAACACGATATCAACCATAATGGCTACAACCATACTATGGTGTGTACAAGTGTTCATCACTTGCGTGATGTTGTCACCTCAACATGACTTTCACCATGGCTCTCTCAAAGGGTGAAACACAAGTACAAAATGTGTCATGGAGTCACACACATGACATCCACCATGACTCTCTCAGAGGGTGGAAACAAGAGCTTTCACCTCAAATCTCAAGGAGAAATGCATTAACAAGGGATTTCACCTCGAACTTCTCTCACAGAGAAGAATTCAGTAAACAAGGGATTTCACCTCGAACTTCTCTCGCAGAGAAGAACTCATTAACAGGCTCACTGATACTGAGACTCTTTCTCAGTTAAGGCTGGATTCTCCACCATACCAAGCTTATCTCGAAAGTACACAAACTTGATTCTGGAGAGAGGCTTGGTGAGAATGTTTGCCGTCTGCTCATCAGTGTTGATATACCTCAACTATATAGCCTTCTGCAGTACCATATCTCTATAGTGGTACTTGATCTCAACATGTTTGGTTCTGTCATGGAATACAGGATTGACAGAAAGCTTCACGCAACTCTGATTATCACAATGAATGACAGTAGGCTCCATAGATTTTCCAAACAATCCTGCAAGGAGCTTACGAAGCCACACTACTTCACGAGCTGCCAAACAAGCTGCAATATACTCTGCCTCTACTGTGCTCGGTGCTACAGATGACTGCTTCCTGCTGCACCATGATATCATAGTGGAACCCAAACTGAAGCAACAACCAGAGGTGCTCTTCCGATCTGTGACACACCCTGCCCAATTAGAATTAGTATAACCATGTAACTCCAAGTTTGCATCTGAAGAATACCTCAACTCATATCCAACTGTGCCACGCAAGTATCTCAGGATATTTTTAGCTGCAACAAGATGTATCTGTCTTAGCTCACATATGAACTGACTAAGTGCACTCATAGCATAACAGATACCTGGTCTAGTGTTAACTAGATACATCAAGGACCCAATCAGCTGTCTGTATAATGTAGGATCCACCAAGTCTAAACTAGTTGCAGCCTCCTTCAATTTATGTAAGTTGGTCTCCATAGGTGTAGATATGGATTTGCAATCCATCATACCAAATCTCTTAAGTATATCAATGGTGTACTTTCCTTGACTTAGAATCATCTCATTTGGTTTCTGCCAGACTTCTAATCCAAGGAAGTAATGCATTAGCCCAAGGTCCTTCATCTCAAATTCAGAAGTCAACTCCTTCTTGCACTCGAGAATCAGGTGATCTTCTCTAGTAAGAATCAAATTATCAACATATAAGACCAAAATTAATGCATCACCATTGATTTTCTTGAAACAGAGATTTGAGTCAGCATCATTCTTCAAGAAGCCCAAACTTGACAGGTACCGATCAATCCTTTCATACCATGCTCGAGGAGCCTGCTTAAGACCATACAAAGCCTTCTTCAGCTTGCAAACATGAGACACTTTCCCATGAACCTCAAATCCATCAGGTTGCTCGATATAAACTTCTTCCTCAATCACACCATTGAGAAAAGCTGTCTTCACGTCCATTTGATGAATCTTCCATCCTCTAGATCCAGCAATGGCAATGATGGTTCTGACATAAGAATAGCGAGCAACAGGAGCAAATGTTTCTTCATAATCAACTCTCTCTTTCTATGAAAACCCACGTGCTACAAATCTTGCCTTGTACTTCTCAATGCTCCCATCTGCAACATGCTTGATTTTGAAGAGCCATTTCAAAGATACCACTAATTTTCCCTCGGGTCTAGGAACAATGTCCCAAACATCATTCTTGAGAATTGACTGGTACTCCTCTGCCATAGTATCTCTCCAAACCTATTGACTAGATGCTTCCTCAACATAGGTAGGCTTGGATTCAATAATCTGACTCATTAAGGAAACATAACTGGAGAAACTTATTTGGCCTTTTACTTTCCCTGAATGTGCCTCTAGGAGCTGCAAAACTTTCAGCCTCTTGCATAGTGCGCCTGGCCCATAGAGGTCTCTTTCTCCCAATTACAATGTTGGTAGGCCTATCAGTAGGTTCCAAGGGTTCAACTGGATCAAGATCTTCCTTTGGTTCCGAAGTCTCCCTCTGAATCTCAGGAGTATGGTCAACTTCCATATCCTGAGGAGACTCTTCATTATCGATCTCCATATGAATGCCCTTGGATCTCTTGAATGCAACATCTTCCTCGAATGTGACATCCCTATTGATCTCGATCAACTTCTGTCTTGGAATGTATATCCTGTAGGCTTTTGATGTCTCACTGTGTTGTACCCAAGCCAAATTTTTTCTGCTTCACTAAGGCATTTTGCTTAATTTAGTTTTAACCTTGTTAAAGTGATGTCAGAAGGCCATTTTTGGGCTTTTCAAATATGGAGCTTGTGTTAGTTTCATGTCAGTCTATTATTGAGGAATTTTAAGAAAAGTGTAAATTTGAAGGAAAATTGTCAAATTTTTCTAACTTTGGAGAGGGGAGTACCTTTTCAAAAAGGCGCCCTATCTTTTAGGGGCTCAGATCCTATTTTTAGGGTTTGTCATCTCCAACAGACATTTGTTCAACACCACGTTAGCTTCGCAACGAGCTATCAAGTCTGTCAAATGGACCTGTTTTGTTCGAGTTACGGAAGATATAGCGGAAAATGAGAGACTACAAATTGGCTAACACTAGAAAAAAGAGTAGCTTTTGAGAAAGGCGCCCATCTTTTTGAAGTGTTAAGTGAAGTTTTTTTGACTAAATACCACCCGAGATGTTTGTCTCACATTTGTTCAGGCTTCCCAATGCATCCGTCAGTGGGTGAATTTGAGTTGTTGGACTACCTGAGTCGGAGGTCAAACATGGGGTTAAATCTTGGTCAAAATATCAAGGAAAAAAGCAAAAGAGTACATTTTGAAAAAGGTGCCTGAGCTTTTGAGGCCTTTAATGCCTTCTTTTTGGTGATCTCAGATATTCAGCTTGTTCGTGTTACGTCCAGCTATCCGTTGCCTGCCTCCGTCAGGTCAGAAGATGACTCGGCAGCCTGCAGTCAGAGTTTTAGTGTTATTTTGGTCAGTTCCAGAAATGGCCATCTCTGGAGGAAAAAGAGCACCTTTTCAAAAAGGCGCCCTTGGTTTTCACCTCTCAGATGATGTTTTCTGAAGAAATGTGCCTTTGCAGTTATCGTGTGGAATGGAGTTAGCTCCGCAGTGAGCCAGTTACCCAGTCCTGAAATTTCGTCAGTCAGAAGTTATGGAGGATTTGTTTTTCCCTTTGTTTGAGATGAAGATGGAGAAATTTGACTAACACTGAGAAAAAGAGCAGCTTTTGAAAAGGGCGCTTGGATTTTTGAGCCTTTAGATCTTAGTTTTATGGTCTGCAGTCTCAAGGAGTCTTTTGATTAGTTTTTGTCTTGCTCTGCAATGCACCTGTCAGCCAGTTAATTGGTGATGTCAGTCAGCCGGTGTCAGGGATTGAACAGAGGCCCCGGAAGAGGTTCAAATTTCAGTTTTCATCAAAAATGGCTGTCTGGAGAAAAAACGCCAAAAGTCAAGATGGTTTTTTAAACTTAAAACCACATGTGCGCCTAAAAGAGGAATTTTGAATATTATTTAAATATTTGAATTTTGACTTTTAGTTCAACTAAATGATTTCTAGGTTGTCATCTCCAGTTAACATCTTGGCATGTTGAGTGCTCTTTCAGTTCTGCGTGTTGAGTTAACTAATTTGCATGTTGAGTTAACTGACTTTGCATGTTGAGTTACTGTTTTGCATGTCCACTTAACTGAAGTGCATGTCAAAAGTCAACTTGAGCTTTAATGCATGGCACATATTTGAGTTTTGTGAAGATTTTGTGAAGTTGGCGCTTTAATATGGATTTTAACTTTAGTTTCTAAAGGTGACGCCTTAGTTAGAATTTCTAACTAAAGTTCCTAAAGCATGGATTTTGAATTTTCAAATATGGCGACTAAATATGGACTTGTCAACTGAAGTTTGATATGCATGATGCTTTAATATGGATTTTGCAACTAAGGTTTTAAGATGGCGACTTTTAGTCTTAAAGCATGGCGCTTTATTTAGGGCATTTTAGTCTTCAGTTAGCTGATTTGAGAGCCAATCATTGGCTAGGCGTGGATTTTTGAGGTCCAATCACAATTCAAGCGCCATTTTTAAGTTTGCATGCATTTTTTACAAATTTTAGTGATGAAAGTCTATTTATTCAGACTTAGGCATCCATTATTCTTCATCCCAAGCTTAGATAAATACATTCTTCTTGAGCAAATAGTGATTTGAAGGTGCTATAGGTGTCAGAATTTAGCGTTCTTCGTAGCAACGGATTTAGTTTGTTTAGAAGAAGAATATTCCAGACTTTGTTTTCAATTTGCATGTAGGTTACATCAAATTCAAGACAGAGATAAGCGAATTCTACAGAAGTAGAGCAAATAAAACCTTCTTTCTTCTGTCTTATTTCTTCTATTTCTCATCTTAGGTACTTTTTACTCATGTCAAAGAAATTCAACATATTTTCAGAATTTGATCATCTGGGTTCACATACTTAAGCATTTACAGCAAAACCCATGTCTTAGATTTTTTCGAGAAAATTGCCCCGTAGCCTTTATTTTGAAGCAATGTGCTTTTTTCCAAGAATCTCTTTGCATGTGGGTCCTGTTGTGACCTAACTCACACCTCGCCCCATTGCAAATGGGGACCCTTGTTGTTGCTCTTTTAGGGTTTTGCTTTCGCGCACCTCGTTTTGCCTGCTCTTCGTTTGGGGGTTTTGAGTCTCAATTTTGAACGGTCACCCGAGTCGAGTCAATGAATTTTAGCCTGGATCACTGAATAAACGTCACCATCGTGCTTAGAAGGCCTGGGAGACGAAGATCGACTGTCGTTTCAGTCAAATCCGACACTTCCAAATTTTTAGGGTTTCTCACCCCGGGCCCCCTATTTTTTAGGATCTACTTTTTTGGCACTTTTGGGCAATTCTGGGATCCCTATTTTTTAGGGTCTATTTTTGGAAAGTTGCTATTTTTGGAAAATTTCTATTTTTAGAAGGGTCACGAGTTTCAAAAATCCACTCAGAAGTTCGAAAAGATCAACGAAACTCTCAGAAAATCGATTCGAAGATTTTTTTGAAATTTTGGTAAAATTCTGGAAAATCACATAAAAAGTTCAAAAATCTGGAAAATTTTCACAAAAATGGTGAGAAATTCTGGAAAATCACAGAGAAATCTGGTAAAAATCACAAAAATGGTTGAAAATTCTGGGCAATTCATGGAAAATCTGAAAAACTCATGAGAAATCTGGGATAATGACTGAACATTCATGGAGAATCTGGAAATTCGTGAAGAATCTGAAGCATTCATGGCGATCTGATCATGGTAGAGGCATAAAAGAACTGAGATTCATGGAGGAAACTGAGATATTCGCCTAAGTGTAGAAGACTTTCAGCTCACAGTCAATGGTGAAGCTTCAGCCAAGCAATGAATGGCAATGGATCTGCTGAAGTCCGCCCTTAGCACTGGACAATGGCTAAAGAAGTAAGGAAGCCTGCCTTAAGATAACTGTCCAATGGCAGTGAAAACCAGGAAGTCCGCCCTATGGAAAGGGGGAAATGTCTCAGTCATATGGTCAATGGACAGACCATCAGCCAAGTCCGCCTTGAGATAAATGTTTAATGGCAAGCAGATGGAGAAAGTCCGCCCATGGAGAAGAGGGATTTGCCTAAGGAAAAGAGGAAATGGCTGGGTAAAGGTTGGCAATGGCCAACCAAAGGTCAAAGTCCGCCCTTAAGAAATATTGAAATGGCCATCCATGTGCTAAAGTCCGCCCAGCAACATAGGGTGAGTGGCATGCAAGAAGCTGAAGTCCGCCTTGGAAGAAAGAGAAAATGGCAACAAATTTAAGGAAGTCCGCCTTGAGCATTAGGCAATGGCAATGAAAGCAATGAAGTCCGCCCTCAGCCAAGAAGTCAAGTGGCAAGCATAAGGAGGAAGTCCGCCCTTGGTTAGATGTTAGATGGCCAGGAAAAGGTCAAAGTCCGCCCTTGTAAGTGGCAAAGAAACAATGCAAGTCCGCCCTCAGCCAAGAAGTCAATTGGCAAACATAAGGAGAAAGTCCGCCCTAGGCATAAAGTGAATGGCAAAGAAAATGTTAAAGTCCGCCTATGAAAAAGAAAGAAATTTGGCTAAGGCATAGCCAAGGAAAGCTAGAATGGCAAGCCAAGTAATAAAGTCCGCCATGTGTTAGAGAGTGTAGAAAGTTTTAAATTTTGCCTAAGTCTAAACCGTTGGAAAATTAAAATATGCATGGCACTTAGAAAATATGTCCAAGTATCAAAGTGACTAAGGAAGATTTTCGCCATGGCTAGGAAAATTGTGAAAAAATCAAGCAAATGGCTAAAGAAAAATGTCAGACATGGCTAAAGAATTTTGGACAAGAGACAATTTATGGTCAGAAAAAGGTTGGACATGGCTAGGAAAAACTTGGACATGGCTAGAGAAATGTTGGACGAAAAATATTTATGGCCAAATAAAATTGGACATGGCCAAATAATTTTGGAAAATGATTAAAAAATCATGGCCAAACCAAATTGGATGATGGAGATTATGGCGAGAAAAATTGGACAAAGATGAAAATTCGCCTAAGGCACTGGCAAGAAAATTTTCGAAAATCAAAAAATAATTTGCCAATAAAACGAACGGGTTGGAATGGACACATAAAATAATTATTTTAATTATTTTAATCATTTATTTTCCAACACCCAAAAGGATAAGCCTTGAGAAATTTGAAATTGGAAAGAAAGAAAAAGAGTTTTGTTGGATTGTAAATGAAATTAGAAACTTTCCCGGACGAGATTATTAAGGATAGAACTTGCCATCCTGAAGCAAAGTGAAAGATGAGTTCGAACTTGATTCAAAGGAAACATTGCGGATTTGCTAAAATGATCGACCCTCTCACTTCTATAAGTGATTTCGTTTCTCATTTGTGCAATCACTCGATTTTGAGAAGAAAAAGTTGTGAGAAGAGAATTGTTTAAGGCAAAAGGTTAAGAAATTTGCAGCAAAGTGAAGGAAATATTCTGTTATCAGCTCGCATTGTGATCGTGATCACGTCTCCAAGAAGTCACAAGGCAGATTTGTTTTGTCCATTTCATTTTAGCATGATACTTCATCATTTATTTTCTTTCCAGCTTGTTATTTTTCGCGAAGTCTAATCTGATTATCAGCTGGAATGTTCTTTCAAACTGATATAAATGTCGAATTCTGATTATTTCTTTCTTCCTTCTCTTGCAGATCTATTTTTCGAAGCAGTCAAGATGAAGTTTGCAAGCAAAGGTGTCCAAACACAATCGAAAATCAAGTCCAAGTGGGAACACGTCGTGGACATTGATCTTGGCCACGTTGATCTCGAGGACTTCCGAAAGAGAATGTACGGAACTGACGGACGTTTGCCTACACCAATCGCCATGAGGATGATGCGCAACGGAATCGTCCATGCAGCTGGATTTCGACCAGCTAAAGAATGTCCTGAGCTGATGGTAGAATGCGCACTACATTACAACGCACAAGACAGACAGATAGAAGCTCCTGACGGAAGGGTCCTTGCCTACTTGTCCGAGCCGGCAATCCAGGAAACTTTTGGCATTCCAGTGTACAACCGAACATCCTATCGTACCAAGCAAGATGCACTCAAGCTTTATCAAAGTTAGTGGGATCTCTGTGCATCCAACATAAACAAGAATTGGTTATTAAAACCAAAGCCTACTGCAAGCAAGATGCCGAAAAAATTGATCAGAACCCACTTCAAAGAGGAATATGGTGATATTGTTCTGCTACTTAACAGAATAGTAGGCAGTGCCCACGGTGCTCCTTTCGAAGATTGGATGTACTATTTTATTGATGAGATAATCACTGGAGTCAAGATGTTCAATTGGTCCAGGATGATTAGTGACAGCTTGCACGAACAGTTGGTCAACTTTGAGCAGACCAAAATTTTTCACATGAGCTCATATATTGTATATTCACTTGCGAGATATTATAAATATCCTAACTTGACATGCAAAGGCGTGGTTGGCAACGGCGAGGGGAAATTCAAAGTCTACGACTGCTATCCCCAGCTGCAGCTGAAAGAGAAGTCTCATTTCCGGAGAGCTCAAGATGCCTTCTTGATGTATATCACCCGGCTTCTTCAAGGCGGAACGCACCAAAGACTCTCGCATGAAGCCAAGAGCCTAATCGGTCGGTATGGATTCTGGTTCATTCAGTATCCTAAGTTCACCTACATCAGAATTCAAGGATTTTCCGGAAATCCTTATAGGCTGCCTGTCTATCCGACTAACAAGATGGTGTTGCTGGAAGTGCTAAGGCAACTAGAAACGTATCAGAATATCCAAAGGCCTAAGCAGAAAGCTGCTGTCACATTTCCGTTTTTCATCGGCAACATGGAGGAGTCATGCCCGACAGCACAAGCAGCAGAGGTTGCTCGACTGGAGATTCAACAATATCCATTCATCTCATACAAATCCAGGAACAACTTTGATCCGCTTCATCACATCAAAACAGTGGACGGAGAAAGATACAAACATCGGGTTGACCTAGAGGACTTTTGGGCCAACGCAGCCGATGAATATGACGTAAGAAGAAGGTTATGGTCAAGGTTGCCATTAAGCATGATAAGGGCGACAGAGCTCTTCAAAATACCTGACCAACTGCAAGATGATGGAATATACGTGTAGCCAGGCTTCAAGGAAAATGAGCCGCTTCCACCTATAAAATGGTTCGAGCTTGAGATGGGTGATCTAGCCACCTTGATGCGCCCTGTTTTCAAGTACTCTCAGTGGTGGATAGATCGGCAAGTAGAAGTGTTAAAACAAAGAAATGTGCAATTTACCTACGAGTTGATGGGCGATACCGAGTCATGTTCTTCAAACGCCGGTACATCTCATGCGGATGGACAAGCAGATGTTGCCAACTCCAAGAAGAGGAAGGAAGCCGGTAAATCTGCAATTCAAGACAAAGGTAAAGAGATAGATGAGGGCCCTTCGCGGAAGAAACACAAGTCTAAACCCCTTCAGTCGGCTACTTCCAGGAATATAGAAGAGATGCTTGCCTTGGATAGAGAATCTTTGGAGAATGCCAGGATCCCTTCTCCAGTTGAAAATGTAGAGCCAATCCAAGTAGAAGATGATGATCAACCTTCTCCAGCAAGCACAGAAATCCTGGAATCGGATAATGATACAGACATTATGGACGGGGAATTCGAGGAAGGAATGATTTCCGCCCTCAAAGGCATTCAAGAGGACCCATCCGTCCAGGAAATCTAGGATATGCAGCTGGTCCAAGAAATTCAAAGTATGCCAGAAATTCAGGAAGAACAGGAAGTACAGGACATGCAAGACGTCCAAGATCAACAGGACGAAATTGAACAGCCAATAGTACCAGAGTGGCTGAGAGAAAGATTGAAAAGAAAAATGCCAGTGGAGGTCCTTGAGGAGGACAATGACACAGATTTTCTGGCAAGATTAGAGCAGACTGCCCCAAGGAAGAAGGCCAAGAAGTTCTCTACCATCCAGAAAGATGAAGCTGGAAATCGCACGGTGCAAATTGCAGTGCCTACAGCCGACAAGTTTCAAGACGAGATTGCTCCTGAGGAATATGCTATCACTACTGTCGACATGGGTCCGGCAACAAAAGAGCAGGAAGTCGAAGACTTGGATAATTCCGTGGCCACCGTCAAAGCCAGATTAGAAAAAGAAGTTGCCAAGAAGAAAGAGTATAAGAAAGAAATTCAACGCCTAAAAGATTACATCCAGCACCTAACCAAGCCACTAAACGAAGGTGAACAAGTGGCGCCTTTACCTCCAAATGCTTCACAAGAACCAAGTGCAAACTTTGAAGAGGAGCTGACAACAGCGAGGGAGGCTAAAAACTGGATGGTTGGAAGGAAAGAAGAGGCGTTGATATTTGCAGAAAAGTTAGCACAAGTAAATGAGCAGGCTTCCTTCATGCTTTCACGAGTTGCAGACCTTGCGGAATCGTGGAGCAGTCTCGAGGATATTCAGAGAAGGATCATCTCGTGCATCCGGGAACTGAAGGGCATCGCAAAGCAAAGATTGATCGAAGACAAGGTTATCGAAGCTGGAGCTGCGTATGACTTCAATGGATGGTATTTTGCTCTGATCTCAAGGAAAGGAGTCCTCGAAAAGGTGAAGCAGGATAGTGGTAGAGTTGAAGAACAAGTAAAAGAAATTCAAAGTAAAATTTATGAAATGGCTGCAGATATGCTCAACAAAGAGGTTGTTAGAAGGAAACACTTGCGGCCAAGGAGTTTGAAAGAGCAAGTACAAAAAGTTTTCTCCACCACCGGGCCAATCATGAAGGAAGGCTTCACCAAAATGTTCGATTTCATGGCCATCAGAAGTTCTTTCTTGATGCAGGAACCAGCATGGGCGACTATCTTTGCAGAGTGTGCCGAGAACTTGGATTTGCTAGAGTACAACATCAGCGTGCTGCCCGACATTGCTATGGAGGAGGTCGACCTGATAGTGTCCAGGTTCGCCGAACGTGAGGCTGCACAAGTGGATAAGGATGCCACTCCAGTTGTCTAGTGTTCTCTTCAGTTAACTGATTGTGGTTTTAGAAACCCTAATTAGGGTTTAGTTATGTTTAATCTTGGCCATTGATCTTGAATCAATCTCGGCCGTTCTTTGTAATTTTGAAAAACTATATAAACCTCCCCTCCCCCCCCCCTCACTCTCTCATTTTCATTAATTAGAATTAGAGATTAGATATAGGAGAGATATAGAGATTAGAGATTAAGAGTTAGAGCAGATTTGAGATAGTTAGATTGTAGAAATAAAGAGAGAGTTCTTATGAGATTGTTGTGAAAACACTACTTTGATAATGAAGTTCAAATGCATGAGGTGCCTTGAATACTTGATTGTTGAATAGTTACATGGTCGCAAATTTTCTTTCTCTCGTAGTAAATTTGAATTATGATGTATGTTAGAAGAATGATAGATTGATAACGGAGATTGGTGAAACCAGGTTCATACTTTCTTTGGGTGGATGATTTCACCCAATGTGCAAAGTTAGACTGAGCTTTACTGTGGATGCTCAACTTCTGTTTTAATAATTGTTGTTTGATCTGATGGCAATTATTCATCACGTGAAAATCACAAGCACATTCCTAGAAGATTGCACTTGTTCTGCGTAGTTGTCGTTGAACGTGGCGAAACAGAGTATTGTTTATTTGGTTTCATTTAATCCTCGTCTTCTCTTGATTTCTTAGGAGTAGCATAGAATCTCTAAATCCTAAATCCTTTTTCACTTTTTTTATAAAAATCAAAAAACCCAAAATGATACTGCATTTATGTCTCCACTTCTCCGAATAACTTACAAAATCTTAATTGTGCCCACAGCGAATCACATCCATACCACAGAGCCTATCCGCGTTCATCTTAAACATTGGAATTACCCTATGACCTCACTTGCAATCTTAGCATAGGAAGTAGTTTTTCAAGAGAGAATAGAGCGTCTGTGACACTTTGTTCTAAAATGTTTGTTGTGTCATAAAACGCACATCAACAGGTCCGAAACACATCATTTTGAGAATCGAGCTATTGGGGTTGTCTTAGAATTTGATTCTACACAAAACCCACGTTTTAGAATTTTTTTGAAAATTTTCCCACCATAGGCTATTTTTAGCCTTGTCCAAAGATTTTCAGTGTTCCCGAAAAGTTGTCCGAGTATATTCAACTTTATAGTCAAAAGTCTTCATTTTCAAAATGCAGTTCAATCTCATTGATTATAGGACCAAATCGATTCTTATACATGATTTTTTTAAAACTTCAGACACAGACTTAGGTCATGTTTATCCAGTGGTTAACCTGAGCAGTTTGGAGGGTGTTAGCAGCAATTCATTGAGAAATCTTGAATGTTCCGGGTTGCTGGCAGTGGCTTCTATTCCCGTCACCACTTTTGATCTCGAGTTTGTTCTTGCTTGCATCAAGCATTATGACTCGTCTTCACGACAAATCAGATCAGCTGATGGGAGAGTTATCTGCAGTCTTAAGCTGAAGGATGTAGAGAAGTGCTTTGCTATTCCTCCTCGTTCAGATAATTTCACTATGGTTGTTGAGGCCTGTGAGAAGATATGGGATGGAGATCAGGAACGTTAACAGAGAAAGGTGGCTCAGAGATGGTTGAAGGTTAAAAAGGCTAACATGCCTAAAAAGGTTGGTCGTGGTGAATTCAAGGATGAGGTTGTTGTTTTGATAACTTTGCTCAATCGAGTTATAGGTCAAGAAGATGCTAGTACTTTCCGACTATGGATGTTTTACCTCATTTCCAAGATCCTTGATGGCACAGAACATTTTGACTGGGCTATGTTGGTTAGTGATTGCCTACATCAGCAGATTACTGATTTTCTCAGGTTTCATGAGTTTCATATGGTGTCTTACTTGGTCTACTTAGTTGCATTTCAAGGCAGCTATAGACACCTAAAAACTAACGGGACTCTTGGTGTTCAGCGTGTTCACGAGTACTATTCTCAGTTGGAGTTTTCTAAATCTGAACAAGATTTCCGAGCAGTGAATGATTACTTTTCCATGAGGACAGTCAGAGATCTTGACAACGAAACGCACATCCGTATTTCTGCCGAAGCAAAATCAACAATGGAGATTTGGGCGGATTGGTTTATCCAATTCCCTACTTTCACATACATCCGGGTTTATGGATATGTTGGAGAGCCTCTGATGTTACCGAGGTATCCTTCAGACAAGATCATCTTCATGGAATTTCTCAGACAGGTTCAACATGTTCACTCCTTTCTTCGCAGTCATCATAAGTCTGCAGCTACTTTTCCGTTCGGATTGGGCATTTTCACATGCAGAACTGTGGCAGATGCCAAGCATATGTCAACTGAGATGGAGAGATTCAAACTTAAGTTTCATACTAAGAGGTGTTCCTATGATCCTTTGGTCATTATGCAGCCAGGTTGGAGCGAGGGATTGCACATAAGCCAACACTTGAAGATTTTTGGGCTAATTGTGAAAATGAATTCGAGGTTCGTCGTCGTCACTATTGTAGACTCACTATTAGTCAGCTCTCTGATTACCTATCAGAAGATGTTGATGGTCTATCAGATGATGATGGAGAGGTTCTTCTCAATTCATACGTCAAGAATCAAATTGCTTGGCAGCCACTTCGCTCACCGGATTGGTATGCTAAGGAGAATACTTCTATTGAAGATGTGTCTAGATCGGTTATCAAGACCAACAAGCAGTTCTTGGAGAGTAAACGAAGGCGAGAGTCAGTTCCTGTAACAGAGCCGCCAGTGAATTTTTCTTCATTACCTTCTACTTCGAGGTCAAGGCCTCGGGTCAAGGCTATTGTGACGCCACTTGAAGGAGTTAGACTCAGTGGAAACACAAGAAAGAGGACTACTGGTAAAAGGAAGCAGAAGCAAGTCGAGAATGCACCTAAGATCCTAGTGGAGATAGTCATGTAGGCTGAGCCTCATGTTTCACCTCCTAGTTCATCACATGTGCAGCCTATTGATATAGATTCAGAGCCTTAGATACTAGTTCGAGTAGGATCAAAGACAACCGAACCACCATAGGTTGATACATCAAGGTCTCTCTCTACTCGAATTGATAATATTGTTCAGTCTTGTTGGCTCAAGAGAAGTTTGGGGAGACAGGCGAGAACCTTCATACAACCTTGATTTATCTAAGTTCGGTGAACCTTATCAGAAGAGGTCGAACAAGAAAATTAAGAAGCAGGTGCATATCGAGAAGACTCCAGAGTCAGAGATTGTTATAGAAGTTGCTACTCCTCTAGAGGATAAGAGCCTAGATGAAGTTGAAGTAGGTGACTTTACTTTCACCAAGGCCAATCTTGGCAGGACCACTTGAGAGATAGATGTGAGCCTTCTTAAGATTGTCACCAATAATCTTGAAGAACGCATCACGAAGGATGGAGAGGATAAGGCATTGCTTAAGGTTGAGAATAGTCAACTTCGTCAATATATCTCTGATCTTGTCCACGGAAATTCGAGTGGAGCACTTGTTCTTCCACAAAATACACCTGTAGAACAACAAAAGTTGGATCAGTTAGTCAGTCATGGAAGGCTTCTAGATAACTGGATTGAAAGTTTGATTGCTACAGGTCGGCGTCTTCTTATGGATTTGTATCAGTTGAGGAGTGATGCACATAAACTTCGTCAAGGCATCCAGCTGCTTGAAATTTTAGTTGCAGAGAGTTTGGCCAAGGATCGAGTTCTTGTATCTTAGGTGTTTGTTGCATATGATGCCTTGGAGATTGATGAAGATAGAGACAAGGTTTTCACTTGGAAGGAGCAACACCTTTTCAAAATGGAGATATGTGAAAAGATCTCTACCAAGTTGTTTTCACTAAAAGATAATGTTGTCGGAGCTCTTGCACTTGTTAGTGGTTTTGTTGTTTAGATTCTGTGTCATTACTTTCTTGAAGATGGCACGTATATTGAATTGAATGTAGTGCAAGTTGAGTTCGAAAAGCTGATTCGTGATAACCTTGAAGGAGATCCTGTGGCGGCTAAGTTGGAAAACATTTCAATAATTTCAGCTAGTTTCAAGAAGGCGGCTGAAGATGTCAGAGAATGCACGCATACAATGAAGGAGAGTGACAGAGAATTGAAGAAACAGATTGTTGTTTTGGACAGTGTTAAAGTTCCAAAAGACAGAGTGATTGATGAATTCTTGGTTGAGGTGTTAGATCAAGATGACTTGGAGTGATATGCCATTTGGAACCTGCAGTTAGTTTCGAGGTTAGAGTCAAGAGCAACAGTTAATTCGACTTCTAGTCTTGAGTTCACTTGCTGATTTCATACATGCATATCTCTTCCTTGGAATTATCTTCACAGGAGTTAGGATTAGGGTTTTTCAGTTAATTGAGGGTAGTGTTCCAGTTAACTTTGCTTTCAATAAGGACGTGCATGCTTGCACATTGTCCATTTAGATTAGATGTACTGGTTAACTGATGGTATTTTCCAGTTAACTGTAAAGTTTGCTTTGTTAGGGTTTAGCAATAAAATCTTGCGTGCATTGCAAGACTGTAGTTGACTCAAGGTGATTTTAGGGTTCCCTACACCTTTTGATGTCTATAAATAAGAGCTTTTGCTCATTTGTACATAACTTTTACATGAGAGAGAAATATATGCTGTGCCTACCTTGCCTTCAATATTGCTCGTTCTATATCTGTTCATGCGTATTTACTGTTATGATGAATTGTTATGCCACTTGGGTTTCATGCAATTATGATGGTGAATTCTTTCCTTAGTTAGATCAATTCTATTTTGTGTTCAATAAACTTGTTCAAATTGAGCTGATAGATGTGCCACCTTGCCTTCAAGTTGAGAATCTGTTCTTGTTTATCGTATGGTGTTTTGTGAGTAATAAACTTGTTTAGATTGAGCTGATAGATGTGCCACCTTGCTTTCAAGTTGAGAATCTATACTTGTTTATCGTCAAATAATCATTCCTGCTCCATTTCCTCATGCTATGTTTTCTTGAGGAAACTGGATAGTTTTAAAGTAGTTAGCCTAGTTGTAGTTAGTGATCTGCGAAACCAAAAAATACTTAGCTGCAATGTATATAGTTTTCGAGAAAGCCTTGTACCTCTTACAGCTGAGACAAAAAGACAGGATATAGTTTAGTTTATTTCCCTTTTCAAGTACTTTTATTTGGCACTACGAGGGAGCTTCCCCTCCTAATTTGAAGAGCACTCATTACGAAGTGTGCATAGCTGTCCGTACCAACTCGCACTCCAGAGGTGTTAGTTGTTACGCCAACACACTATAGCCCACAAATATTCCCTTCTTGCCAGAAGGCTCCAACTTAGTTCTCTTTTCCTTTGGAACATGAACATAGACAGGACATCCAAAGATCCTCAAATGACTGACTTTAGGCTTCTTCCCTGTAAAGGCTTCTTCCAAAGTCATATTCTCCAAGACCTTGTGAGGACTTCTGTTCTGAACATATACAACCATCCTGGAAGCTTCTGCCCATAAGAAGGTTTGCAAATCTTGTTCATGGATCATGGCCTTCGCTGCTTCCATGATCGTCCTGTTCTTTCTTTTTGCAACACCATTCTGTTGAGGATTATAGGGGACACAAAACTCCCTCTTAATCCCTGCATCAATACAAAAATCCCTAAAGCTACTAGAGGTGTATTCTCCACCATTATCTGATTTGAGGACCTTGATTCTTTTAGCAGAAAGATTCTCTACTAAGGCTTTGAATTCCTTAAACCTTCCTAACACTTCCTCAGACTCTTTACTTTTCAAAAAATAAATCGAAGTCTTTCTAGAGTGGTCATCAATAAACAAAACATAATACAAAAATCTGCTTGTAGACGTAACAGACATAGGTCCACATAAATCAGAATGAATAAGGTCTAAAATGCACTTAGATCTAGTTTCTCTAATATGGAAAGGAGCTTTTATATTCTTACCTAGTGCACAACCTTTGCAAGTTCCTTCATGCTCCTGATTGAACTTAGGAAGACCTGACACCATCTTCTCCATGATAGGTAAGGCTCGAAAGTGTAGGTGATCCAGTCTCTGATGCCAAAGATCACATAGACTTGAAGAATCATGAACCAAAGCTTGTAGAGGATGCGTGTAGAGCCTGTAAAGACTTTCATGTCTAACTCCAATTACTTGAGCATCCTTGAAGCTAGAGATCTCCATCCACACTAGAACTTTGCCTTTGGAGAAGGCAACTTGATAACCTTTATCTTCCAAGGCTGAAATTGAAATGAGATTACGCTTGATTCTTGGAACATAAAGTGCATTGCTCAATTGAAGTGTGATGCCGGAATCCAAATGAAGTGTAGAGGTTCCAATCCCTTTCACGGAGTAGCTAGCATCATCTCCAATGATGACTTGTTCGGATGAATCTCTCTCCACCAAGCTTGATAAGTGCTCCTTGAACCCCGTGATGTGTCATGAAGCACCACTGTCGATCAGCCAAGTGTTGGTGTCAGTAGGTACATTGCTTGACAATGCTGAGTAGAACAAATATTCACTTGAATCCTTTTGCGGAGAAACATCATCAACATTTGCAATGGTGGCTTGTTGCTTAGGTCTAGTTGGACAATGCTTAGCGAACAAACTTATCACACCTAAAGCATTGGATCTTGGACAAGTCTCTCTTTTTCTTGGAAGGGGGAGCAAGTCTCTCTTTTTCTTGGAAGGGGGAGCACCATCATTTCCCTTATCTCGATTCCTCTTGAAGAATCCTTTCTTTCCATCTTTTCCCTTCTTCTTCGATGCTTGGGAGGCGAGAACATGAATATCTTCATTAGACGAACTTTGACCAACGCCTCTAGCCACCAATCTTGACTCTTCTTGAATGCAATCGGCCCTCAAGCGACCGAACTTCGGAAGTTTGAATCTTGCACTAATTCCTTGAATATAGGACTCCCATGATAATGGCAAACCGTTGAGAGCAAGCATCGTCAAGTCTTTATCATTGACCACACGACCAATTGTAGAGAGCTGATCTCTCAATTCTGAAATCCTCATGAAGTAGGCAATCATTGTTTCTCCTTTCACCATCTTCACATGGTGAAGTTGTTGCTTCAGCGCAAGTGCCTGGCTAGTGTTGTTGATTTCATACATCTCCTTCAATGTTTTGAACATCTCCCTTGCAGTCTTCAACTTGGAGACAATCGGAACAATATGGTCTTTGATGGAATCAACCAACAACTTCTTCGCCTTGATGTCTTTCTTCCTCCATTGCAACTTCTCTTCTTCCTCTTCAGGTTCGGGAACTCTGGTCTCCACAAACTCAGCCAAATCATTCTCTTCCAATGTGAGCATGATTCTAAACCTCCAAGAAGTATAGTTGGATGCTCCCTCGAGTCTATCCTCGATTTTCAATCCATTCACCATCTTGATTGATGTAGAGATAGACAAAGAATTAAGATGAAGAGAATAGAGTATCACTGTAGTATCAAATCTGATCACGATCTCCTCAAACCCGGCCTCATACCATTACAAGTTGAGTTTAATGATCAGATTGACATGCACAAAATTTAATTCAAAAAGTAACACAAGACACAACAGATACCCTGGGAAAACCCTCCTCTCGAGGGAGAAAAATCCAGCCAATATATCTTATATTATTGAATCTTCAATAAGAATATTACACATACAATAGGCCAATAGGATGGCCAACACACAGCATCACAATCTGATGCAATACAGAACTGAGTAATATAAACTGCCAATAATTAACTCTGCCTTTTACTCAGATCACAATCTACTCTTTGCACAAACTCGCACTTGAAGAACTTGAATATAGAACAATGTTAAAATGAATGATGAATGAGAGAAGCTCATCAAATATAAATATCATATGAAGAGACGCCACCTTCCAAAGTAAGTCGGCCTTACAAAGAGACACATCCAATGAGATATAAGTCGTCCTCATAAATAATCGTGCCTCTTAGATAAATCACGTCCCAAGGAGGAATGAGGTCTGCCTCATAATCAATTCGCACCTCTTCATTAACTTGTGCAAATACAAATAATTAAAATACAATAATCAATGTATGTGTCTCTTTATCAAGTCGCATATAATAATTAAATAGCCGATGGCTAGCATTTAATTATTATCTCCATTCAATCTGGGCTGGAAGGATTCGCCTGATGCTGCTACGAACTTCAACACTAACATATGGCAGAGTAATTAATACAAACTAAAATAACTAGGTGGATAACCAGCCATAGAAAACTCAAACTAACTAATTCATCCGCTGCGGTGGGCATCCACTCAAGAGTGGGGATTCACCACTTGACAGTGGGTACAAAGAGAGATACAGAGTTCAATTCTCCACATTGGGGGTAAACCATCCAGGGGTAATTAATGTTTGTTTAGAAAATTACAAGTAATTGCAGCCATAACAAACTGGTTGGATTAGTACTACTAATGCTCAACCTTACAATCAAGAATTTTGCAAATTACTAGTATTACAATAATAGCAGACAATTATAATATGTAAAGAAAGAATTCTCTCAATGTTTCAAGTTTCAACACTCAAATACTGAAAATTGAAGCCAAAAACTGAAGTTAAAACAATCTGATTACAAAAACCAGCAAACTGAAATTGTAAACCAACAACTGTGAAACCAATGAAATGTTCATAACTCATTGAATATACCTCTGAATGGCATGAAATGAATTGCATATGTTTTGTGGAGGATAGGCACCCAAATTTCAACTCAAAAACAACATCAAAGATCCTTGAATGAAGAGGCACAAATTCCAAGGCAACTCCAACATGGTACGACCTTCAAGAGGTGCGATTTTCTTCTTAAAAATCAGAAACATAAAAATAAAATCTGCCATCTTGAGAGAGGGGTCGCCCAAGGCATGAAATTCATTTGATCAAATACCCATCTCCAAATTAAAATCACCATAAGAGCTGCAAGTGAAATCGACTTTCAACCATGACTGTATCGGCAACTCCAAAACTGGAAATATCATAAAAAACTTCAATTGTGTGGCTCAATCTGCTAGTCTGGATGAGAAGCAGTAATAATACCAACTAGATGTTGTCTTGCAAACACGAAATTGGTTGAAATCTAGGAGGTAAGCATCCCTCGAAGAAATATTCACAATGTCATTTTGACAGCATAATGATAGCATAAACAATGGATACCAAATGCTGGAGCAAAGCTTCACTTTTACAGAAAAGAAGAAATCTCTTCAAATTCCCTTCAAGGCATGCCAACAGCCGCAAAAGAAACTTTGTCAAATTTTGAACATTCATATTTCGCTAAGGGTGGCGTCCCACTTCAAGGCAACATAAAAACTTTATTAAAAAATAATAAATTCCTTTATGAAGGCGCATCCCTTTAAAGACCCTCTTTTAAAACAACATAAAGTTAACTCCTTAGGCCAAGGGGGGGGTCAATAAAGAAACATAAGATTATTTGCCTTGTATTAAATAATTGCCATCAAAACTGCATTTTGGGAATAATACCAAAAATACCAACTGCTCCAACAAGGATAAGAATAAGCTGAAGTATTGCCAATAGGACCACTGCCAAACATAGTATTTACTAAAAATAGTAAACACCAAGAATTGCCACAGAACCTCCAAGCATGGAAACCCTAAATTTGCACATCTGAGTAGCCTACGGATTTCTAGAAATAGGCTAAAACCAAATGAAGAGCAAATGGCCAAAATGGGGACATTACATTGACTAAAAGTAATTATTTAACTGGCTAATCTTTTGCACTATCCAAATCATGATTTTTCAAGGGAATCTTACATATGGCTCAATGCAAAGCACAAGGCTCCAAAAACAAACTTTTCCAACCTCCATTTTCTCCAAGAAAATCCTACCCCTTTATATCCCTTGGATCATGGACCTCTTCAAATGCACTTATCACAAAACGCCACTTGGAGGTTTCTCATGTATTTAATTCTCAAGAATCCCTAGCCATTGATCTCCCAAATCAATCTCATCCATTGATTCTCCATCCTTCAAATCTATAAATAGCTCATCACATGAATGCATTTTATGAAGGAAATCTTGAAATACATAGTTATGCTGCCACTTTGATCACCTAACATCCTTCTTTGAACCACAAAAATCCATTTTTGAGCACAACTACCATTGGTCCAACAAAGGGCTTATGAGAGAGATTTCTTGTTTGCGTTCATCCTTTCATGTGAGTTCTTTAGCTTAATCTTGAGGTTGCATTTAGTTGTGAAATATGGTTTAGATTTTGGGGTTTGAACCTTTTGTTTATGTTTCACATTGACTTGCACACACATACATTTATTTCTAAAAACATTAGCATGTAGAATTTGAATTATTTAGGGGATGTAAGTTTATTGTGGGTAGAAAAATTTGAAAATTATAAATGCAAACATTTACTTTTGAAAATATTAGCACATGGAAACTCAAATGGAAAAAGGTAGAAGTTTATTGATCCGTGCCATACCCACATTCCAAATCAAGCTCTAATAGATTAATCTGAGGTTGCATTTAGGTGTGAAATATGGTTTAGATTTTGGGGTTTTAATCCTTTGTATATGTTTCACATTGAATTGCACACATATACATTTATTTGTAAAAACATTAGCTCATAGAATTTCAACTATTTAGGGGATGTAAATTTATTGTGGGTAGAAAAGTTTGAAAATTATAAATGCAAACATTTACCCTTGAAAACAATTAGCACATGGAAAATCAAATGGAAAAAGGTAGAAATTTGTTGAGGGTTGGAAAAAATGGACAATCCATGCCATACCTATATTCCAAGTGCAGCATTATAATGGAGTTTGTTGGGTGAGTTTGGGATAAGAAGGGTTATGCATGGGCGTTTTGTGGCAAGAGAAGCAAGGGAAGTTAACAAGAAGGTGCATCCTTTCATGAAGGTATGTCGGTATATAAGGGAGGTCAAATCATTTGTGAAAGGATCAATTGGGATCAATCAAGCAGATTGGAAACGAGAGAAATAAGGATTGGAAATTATAAGAGATCTATTGGATTAATGTTACATCCCACCCTAGTTTACAAAAACTGCTTTTTACTTTGAGTAACAACTAAAAGCACTAATTGATAAAGGAGTGATAAGAACAAGCACCTTGCATTGCGGTTCTCCAATAGTGGTGGTGCCTAAGAAAGATGGTACTTGGTGGATGTGTGTGGACTACAGGGCCTTAAATAAGATAACCATCAAGAATATATATCCACTACAAGGATATATGATCTTTTGGATCAATTACAACATGCTAAGTAATTCACCAAGCCAGACCTCAATTTTAGTTGTCTAAGTGCTGAAATGTAGAAGTAACTTATAAGCATGAATAAGAACAAGAACACATCAGAAACAGTGCATGACAGAAAATTGGTCTGAGGAAAACCTAAGATGGGTAAAAATATCTAGGAAGAGTGAAGTACAAGCCTACTCAAGCCACTTGTCCCAAGGTATCTAGGGACACTTCACAACAACAACAGCATCCTAGCACTTGAAAATTAATTTTACAACTTTCTCAACCACACACTCCTACCTGCACCCAACTCCCTAAGCACTAACTTAACAAGGAAACAATGCTAAATATTCAAGTCCATTCCATCATACCAGCCCTCAAGGGATCTATTTAGATAACAAGAGTGCGAGAATGCTTTAGAGAGAAGCCCAATAACCTTCAGAACCTGAAGCACTTGAATCCCAAACTCTTCAAACTCGTCTTGATTCTGTGGACTATGCAGTTTTGTCAGATATGGGACAGTTTCATCTGCAGACAATAATGCCCTCAGACCTCCAACTGCATAATGACTATTTTTTCCCTAGTTGAACTGGTATCCGTATGACTATTTTGGCTGGGTACAAAACTGTCGCTGATGCCTGTTCTTTCTGCTGATGTGAGCCTCTAGAGTGTTTGAATCATTTGGAGACTTCTATTTCCATTCTGTTTTCACTTTGTCTTTTAACCCTGTTTCAGATGTTTTATTTCAACATTGACTCTGAGGAGTGTCTTTTAGCTGGTAAGTCTTCAAGAGAAATGATTAGTGATTTTGTTAGCTGACTCAACTAACTTAATCTGATTCATTATAGATCAGATAAAAATAAACATAAAGCAACAAAGGGAGCACATTCTATGTGTACATTGAAAAACCAATAGACGGATATTAGACATATGGCATGCAAAGAGTCAAGCCTAGGCATTTGGAGTTTGTTTATTACCCTGGCCAGATTGACAATACCTACAAAAATTTGTAAGTGCATGGTTTTATCTATCTGTATATCATTAGAAAAATTGAAAACAATACTGATGTGATTAGTAAAATTAAGTATAGGATGTGCATTTGTTTGTATATTTCATTTCATGCAACAAGCTTGGCAATATTTACATAAAGAAGAAATTTTGAAAAGTAAGCACAGATTTTAGTCATAAGATAGATTCTTTCTTGTGAACATTATGCCTTTTACTGATTTTGTACTGTATTAATATCAGGATGTGTTGAAGAGTTGCAGACTGCAAGGTATTGTCTTAGATGGCATCAAAAGTAAGAAACATGTGAGTGTTATAGTTTTCTGCTATAAAAGCAAGCATGTAAACTTGCAGATCCATGTTCTTGAATGTTGTAAATTGCATTTGTTATTTTTAAGTCTGTAATTAGAAAAGCATTTAGGTTGTTGTCACACAAATTGCATTGCAGACTGTAGTTATTTGTTCTTCACCTAAATGCTTTTCCATTCTAATCAATTTATCCTTTACATATTAATTATTCCATTGCAAATCTTAGGTATTTGTTCTCATCTATTTTTTTTTCATTTTCTCATTGTGTTATCCTCTACAGATTGAGGGCACATACCAAATTCTAAAACAAAATAGGGAAACACTTGAAGCTGTGGAACTATATCATTGCAGAATCGCAGCAGCTGATTTATCTGAAATTTGTGCTACTCTAAATGGTGAGGGGAGTTCAATGAACAGGATTTGTTTCTTCTCAATGACGTCCTCACGGGTTCTGATAAACAATGATCTCACCTATTTTCGTGGTTTTCTTCAATTTTTGTCTACTAGTAGGTATGTTTCTATCTATTATCATCTTGTTAGCTTAAGGCCTATAGCCTGACTTGCTTCATTATATAAATTCCACAAAAATAGATGTGAGTAAAGAAGTGCAGTTTATTGGGAAGGGAAGGCTCTAAAAGGATGTAGCAAATTGAAGTAATTTGAATCATATTTGTACTAATATCAAGTTTTTACCTCAAAACTGTATATTTTTTTGTTTGTTTTTTCCAACTAGATGCATTTGAAGCAACATATTTAGATGCATTAGGTTTAACATTGAAGAACCTGAAGGTTCAGACAATCAAGTGACAGTTTTCCATAGCAATACAATGTTGTTGATGCAACTAGATGGTAGTTATTACTCAATATCAATATACTTTTAAGGTGGGATGGGAAATGTGTTCAACATTATTTGGAAAAATAAATCTTTTAAATGAAGCTTTTAGGTGCATATTGGGCAATTGTTATTGTTAAATGGAATGCACCCTACACTTTTTACATATGTATTACTTATTAGTAATGGATTACATCTAAAATGATATGTGAAACATTTGCTATATCCTTTTGGGAAAATATATTTTTATGAAATTAACCTATTAGCTGCGTCATGGTCTAATATTTATCAGAAGCATCATAGGCACTTTTTCATGACGTTTCTATGTTTTACAAGAGAAATAACAGAGATTTACTAATGATCCCAAAGAAATAGTGAAAGACTAGAATAGCACAGATCAGAAATTGTTAGATTTTAATGATCAGATTTAAGTGCACAGAAATTAATTCAAATTCAACACAAGAACACAGCAGATACCCTGGGAAAACCCTCCTCTTGAGGGAGAAAAACCCAGCCAATAATATCAGTTATATTATTGAATCAATACAACAATGATCTCCTTACAAGAGGCCGATATGCAGGCCCAAATATATGCACCAAAGAGTGATGCAACACAGCAATACAAAGAGACTAATTTCTGATGAAGTCTCAGCCAATAATAGTGTCGATCTACCTTGAGAAGAACTCACACTTGATATGAGGGACGAACTATATTATGAATGAATAAACAATGGAATGCCATTGATATATATACAGCATAAGAGAGGAGGACGTGACTCTTCAACAACATAGGTCGGCCTCCTTGAGAAGATGTGATTACAATAACCAAGAGGTCAGCCTCTTTGAAGTTTGCGCCTCTTCATAACTTCAAATCTCTTTAATAAATGATTATTCTTTAATGTTGATGGCATGCCTCTTCATCAAATTGATATCCATATAAATTCAATAGCCATGGGCTATTATTTAATTTATCCAATTGAATGCAAGGAGATCTGCTGGAAGGATAAGACCGACGCTGCTCCTGAACATCAACAGAAATGATGAATGAACACACAATTTCGGGATACTGGATTACTGGAGTAAGAAGATAGAGCCACTTTGAGGAGATAGCCTCCAGATACATTAAATGTAATCCATAGATACTTCAAACACTTGCAAGAAT
>VDFB02150271.1:0-44946 GCA_007258455.2 Sequoia sempervirens | reverse complement strand
CCCCTCTTCAAGATGGGCGCCCTCAGGCTAGAGGCGCGCTTTTCACTGAAAAGAGCAAATTTCTCATATTTGGAAATTTAGGAATTTCAACTTCTGTCGTTATTTGCCGGAGCTGTGAGTCTCGAAAAGCTTTGTTGGATAGCTGGACGGATAGCCAGACTAATTTTGAAGAGATTGACTGGATGCTTGAACACTTTAAACAAGATCTTGACCTTCATCAAGCTGGGCGCCCTTGGGCTATACTTGCACTTTCCGACTTTTCCTTTGAAAAATCTTCATAAATTGATCATTAAAAACTCCGTTTCGATCACTGAAATGACCGTGTGCAATGTGAAACGCCGTCGTGAGATGCTCCTCCATCGTGAAAACTCTATTCTGAGTCTCTGCTTCAGGCTCTGTTCAATAAAACTGACTTTGACTGACAAACTATTGACAAAAACTCCATGCTTGATATTGCCCAAAACTGTGTTTTACAACATTTTAACAAGATTTAGACTTTTAAATACAAAATGCCTTGATGAAGCAAAAAATTTGGTTTGGGTACAACAAGGTGTAGGAATTTTAGAGGAAGGCAAGGTTGAACAAAATGCATAAGGATGAGATGGAGCCTTGTTTACCTTAGGATTTGGTTGAAGCTCCCTTTGGGCATAATCGAGGGGTGGTTGGTCCTCTTGTAGACATGACTAATTTAGAATGTCTTTTCAAGAGAAATTTAGAGGAGATTGGTAGAGACAAGAATCATGTGTTAGAGATGGATTAGTTGGAGTTCTTTGCCTCTACCATTCTCTTGAATTGAAACATTCACCTCTTGTATTCCTTCTAATAATTTAAAAATATGAATCTAAGGTTCAAGTTCAGAAGATTATAGGAACCCTTTATTCCCTTTGGTCTCAAGTTTGGAAACTCCATTAGAAAGGAACTAGGTTCATTCATGGAAAAGGATAAGGTTGACAATAAGATATAGTTCCTTGAAGAATTTTGGATTCAAGTTGTTGTGAAATGATAGATCTACTAATGTTTTTGGGAAAACGACCCTCTTTATTAGATACATTGCCACTATTGGTGGAGTATTTCTAATTGGATGTTATTTTTCTAACTTACAACTATATTTTTCTTGTTGTTGTTCCATGCCAATATGATTGATCCTTTTTTGTCTCTTTATTGTCTCTTTATTGGTCTTTGTAAAAGGGTGGGGCCCTTTCAAAATTTCTATTTCTAATTCATAAATTCAACTAGAAGTATTTACCCTAAAATTAAAATATAAATTTAAACTTTAAAATAGTCTTTTTTGATATTATATAATTTAGCCTTGACATGTATTTAATTTATAAATCCTATTATTCTTTATGTTTAATTTCAAAATTTTAATGCTCTCAAGTATAGGTTACAAGTGAATTCTTTACATTTTTTCTCTTTCTTTTGTACTATTTTGTATGGGTGTCTTATATGCATTGCCTCAAACATATAATTTTGATTTCAATTTAGCTTTCTTGCAAGATTTAAACTTAAGCTTGTACTTAAAAAATATCATGTTATCCTTGCAAATGGGTTTGTTGAAAAGGCTTTAGAAACTTTCAAGCAAATGCAATTGGCAGTTGTAAAGCAAATTTCCACACCTTCCCTCTACTTGTGCCAAAATGGGAGCTTTGGACAGGGTATGGACATCAATCAAATCATCAAGGGGGAATTTTACCAGATGTTGTAGTTGCAATTGCAAGTGCCCTGGTAGACATGTATGCAAAATGTGGAAGGCACGTGAACTGTTTGATATAATGCCTCAAAAAAATCTATTAACAGGTAAGGCTTTAGAAACATTCAAGCAAATGCAATTAGCAAGTGCCTGGTAGAAATGTATGCAAAATGTGGAAGCATAGACAAAGCACATTAATTGTTTGAAAAAAAATCAAAATGGGTATGCAAAATCTTTCAAGCAAATGGAATTACCAACTACAAAACCAAATTCAACACTCCCTGCCCATGCCAAAATTGGAGCTTTGAAACATGGTATGAACATTCATCAAAGCATAATAGAAATTAAGTTCGTTGAAAAGGCTTTAGAAACTTTCAAGAAAATGCAATTTCAATTTCAACAAACTTAATTTCAAATCTACTATAAGTTTCAACCATTTCACATTTCAAATTTTCCATTTAGGGTTTAAATTTTTTTCAAAATAAATTCAGTTTGAAACGCAATTTCAAGTTCACCAACCTAGTGCTCATTGTAGAGGTCAAGGTTGATGAACTTGGCTTTCAAGCTGGTGCACGTTTTTCCCCTAGGTTCGACGTCCTTCGCTGTTCACATTTGCCTGTCGTTCATGTTCGCCGCAACAGAAAAAGTCACTGTAAGCAGTGCGTGCAACAGTGACAAATTTTTTATTTTATATGCCCTAATTCAAGGGGTTCTGTTGAACCCCCATTCGATCGAACCCAATAAAATATGATTTTTCCCTATGGTCATTGATGGGTTCGGTCGAACAGGGGGTTCGACCGAACTTATATGTTCGCTCAAACATCTAAGAGGGTTCAGCCGAACCTCTAAGTTCGATCGAACCCCTTGATATGGTGAAAACCAAAATAAATGAGAATTCCTTCCTCCTTATAATTGTAAACCACTATTATGCTTTAACCCTTATCTTTTGCCTTTAGGGAAAATTTCTATGCTTCTTCAACCAATTGCAATCTCATCATGCTCAATTCCTCTCATATACTTCCTTTTAAACTATTTATATATCATCACCTTTTCTTCATCGACTTCATGATGACCAACCCTTATTGTCAACTTACAAAGTTTGCAATATAATCTCACATTTATATCTTTATGCCTCAAATTCTATATTTTCTTTAGCATGTCTAATTAATAGTCTATACAAATAAATTTAGCCTTTAGTTTTGATGCCAATGTATCCTACCTTTTATTTTTTTCATTTCTTCTTTTATTTCTCTAATTGTACTTTCCACCATAGTGCAACATGTCCTCTCAAATGTCTTAGCAAAGTATAGTTTTTCAAGATCTAAGATTTCCTCAAACTAAAAATATTGTACTATTTCAATCAAACAATTTATCAACTCTATAAGATTTAATCCATTAGTATAACCAGGAAGATCAATTCTAAATCTCTTACCAATATTGGAAATAGCTTTCAAAATTGTAACTTGCTCTTGGTCTCTTTCATCCTCTAAAAATCAATTCATTGCTGGCCTATTTCTTCTTAAATTTTGATCACTTTCATCACCTCTAGATGTATGACATCTTTTCTTATCTTCTTCAACAACATATAATTTGATCTTGACATTTCTCATTAACTCAAAACAATATTTTTATTCCTACAATGTTAACGACACATAAACCTCTACCCACTCTTCATGAAGGCATTCTAACTCAAATTTTATACAAACTACCTCACAATTCTACAGTTTATTTAAAACCATATTTCCTTGGACACTTTCTACTTACAACTCAATGTTGAAAGATATTTTTTATTAGTTAATGACTCTAAACTTGAACTTTTGGATCCATTCCAATACCACTACTCATCGATGTTGAATCATTGATCTTTTATAGAGGAAGATTACATAATACATTGCCCTATGTAACATGAATTGAATGATGGATCCACTTAAATGAATTCTCCTACAAGTTTGCATTTGAACTAGATGCCTCATTTTGAAACATGTTGGTGATTCTTCTATAATAAGTAAGACAAGATGTAAGCTTTAAAACTATACACGGCCTTAACTGCAAATCTCCCTAGGATCAATCATATCATACACAACATTACAAATTGGTACAATATTCAAATGTGCAAGGTGCTTGACTCAATCACATTTTTATCAAGTAGGTGTAAGCAATTGGTTAGCATTAATATACAATGAAGGCACTACGACAAACTGATGATACAACATGGTGGATTTATTGTTTGTTATACATGCACTAAATGAAATCTGTGGTGCAGATAAATTCCACAACATGAACAAGTTAATTGTGTCAACTAAGAAAGAATGTATCAACAAATGTTTATAATTGATGCAAGATCTCTCTTACCCTTAAGATGCTCATGTATTAGATGTCCTTAGAGATCAGGTAACTTTATTGTTAGATGGCATAGACGATCTGGGCACTAATTTTTAACGAAATATAAATAGAATGAGTTCGGTTTAAGGCAATAAAAGAATGAGAAACATCCCCAAGAAGGGTAAGAATAGGATTTTGCTAACTACTTAGATAAAGTGTTTAACCATTATAATTTGGTATCTATTGCTGCAAAAAAGCTCTATTTTTTAAGGTAAAGGAAAATCTAACACAGATATTATGAAAGATTAAAACTTCAAATAAACCCTCTTCATATAAAAAATTCTACAGATACTGCAATCCTATTTTTTGAAAATGTATTAAAATAGTTATACAACAAAAAAAAAAATCACAAAATTAAATTAACCTCAATTTTAATGAAATTGAAAAACAAAATCTAAGATTAACAAAGGGAGAAGTCGGTGCAAGAGCACTACTACTTGGTGGAAGAACACCATAGTTGCCGGGAGACGCGTCTCTCGAGACGCGGCTCGGAGACGGAGACGCGTCTCGGAGACCGGTACCGTCTCCGGAGACGTCTCCAGGAGGCTGGAGACTTCTGCCGAAGTTTCCCAAGTACCCTGCCGTCTCCTGCTGCAGAAAATGACGTCTCCCACTAAAATACTTAAAAAAACTTTAAAGTTTAAACATTTGAAACTTTAAAAATTAAAGCATGAAGTATTTGATGCGTCTAAGAGTGATTAAATTATTGTTTTGAAAGTTCAATGTCATCATATTTTCAGATTTTCTATAAATTACTAATTTTATTTTCAGATTTTCTATAAATTATTATTTATTTTTTTATTTTTTTTATTTATATTAAAAAAGAATGGCGTCTCCAAGTACCCCCGTCTCCTATTTTAAAAAGCGTACCGGTACCAGTACCAGTCTCCGCCCAGTACCAGTGCGGTCTGCGGCAACTATGAAGAACACTAATGAAGATCACTTAACTACTTGTGCCCCTAATTCTCCGTTGGATGGCTCTTCTAAGGATGATGATGATTCCGTAGCTTCTAGTGTGGCACTAGCATGCCCTTTGAACCCTATTGGGGAACCTCCTACCCAGATCTCACAGCCCACTTTGCCTTTGGCTTCTGATCAGCTTCAGATTACTCACGTAGTGAAAAATCGCTCACCTCGTCATTCTATTGCTCTTTCTTCACACGGTGATGGGTGCTTGATAGGGGAACACCCTCCCCCCCCGCCCCCCAACAATTCCCCTTGTTTGAAGAATCTGGATGAAAATATCTCTTGGACTGTTGTTAGGTTGAAGAAAGGTCTTCCTAAATCATTACCCCAAACTAATGCTAGTGGGTTGGCTGAGAGACCAATTCGTACAAGGCGTGGTATCACCTAATAGAGACCCCAAGGGGTCCCTGCTCTATCTTTTGTTGAGTGAGAGGCCAATTCGTACAAGGCCTGATATCACCTAAGAGGAACCCAAGGGGTTCCCAGCTCTATCTTTTGTTTGTAACTGTTTGAGGCAGCTTGGGCTGTTCATCATTTTTTGGTTGTGTTATTTTTCTGTTGTATCTGGCCAATTCAGGCCTATCTTGTCTAGCCTTTTGGCAGCTTTTGTAAAGGGTCAGGACCCTTGTTTCCTGCTTAATCTAATAAAAAACAAGAGGAAGAAGAATTTTTAAAGAACAACCTTGTTTAAATGTTTCAATCCATTTCAAATTATATAATATAAAGTAGAATGCTTCTCATAAAAAATGTGTATATTTTACTTTTTAATAAGGATAAAGAGACCAAAAAAATAAGAGAAATGCATTTTAGTTATATATAAAGAGAAAATACTACAGCGACCCCGTTCCTTCCCATCTTCCACCCCAAAAAATCTTTGCAATTTGAAAAAATTTAGAAATTAAGATTTGTTTGGAATTTCAATAAAACTACTTTCCTTCATAGTTAGCCATCTTCAACTTTCTTGGTAATGCAACATGTAAGGGTAAATATTCTGAATAAAGGCTAATTTAAGAATCCAATATTAAAAACATTTGCTGCAATTTCTAAACTTCAAAAAATTGACTTCCTTAAAATTACCCCTACAACTAGCACAAACTGTAAAGTGGATGATTTGAATATAAAATAATGAAATAGCCGATCAATCAATGCATGTTCAAGAAAACAAGCTGCTCTTGGTGCTACTTAAGTAACAATATATCATCACATAGATGGATCTCTGCTCACTATTCTCTTTTATTGGAAAGGGATGCACTAGTTACTCAGATTATCCAGTATATAGAGCAAAAATGTGACAATTAATGGATCTTCACCGGAAATTCATGCCTGAATTGAAACAATGATGTATTGTAGTAAGAAAAATTACTTGGCCTTCCAATGCCAATGTTTCTCTACACCATTTGTAGAGGACTGAACCAAAGTACACAATCATTGGCATGTCCTCAATATGAACCCCAAAAAATATGCTCAACAAGAATCTCTATGCTCCACTGGATCCTTCAGTCTTCCATATATAAGTATTAGTCATGGGGAATAACACATAAATGAATATGTCAATCTTTGTGGATCTATGCTCCACTGGATCCTTACAGTCTTCCATATATAAGTATTAGTCATGGGGAATAACACAAATGAATATGTCAATCTTTGTGGATGGACTCAAAAAAATTGTAATGTTTACAGAATCCATCTTAACCAATTTTCCTTCATACACACTCTGATTGGTTTTTCCCAGCAGCTCATATATAATAAATAACAGCCAAAACAACTAAGGTATCGGTAAGGAGGAGACCCAGAACGTCAAACACATATTTTGGAGCAAATAACCCCCACACCTGCAGAGACAACATATATCTTTAACATTAATAACAATGGTGTGGATCAAAGTGGATAAGGCTCCACATTACAATCATGCAGGCAATTTAGGCAGTAGAGAGAAAGTAGTGATGAGAGAAACAGCAGCTGCAAGTCTCCTACGAAAAACTACAAAAAAAAAAGTCTCTACAAATAAGCAATTGGACACTTTGCAAAGGAGCCTTTATAGAACATTTCCATTTGAGATTCTACAGTTTCCTATATCCATTGAAGCAACTTTTTTGAGACTCAATGTTGGAATTCCTTGCTACAGTTGCAGGAATTTAACCCTCCTTATAAATGAGGATGGATACCAGTTGATAACAAGAACTGGACATTTAACGAGGCAACACTTCACATAATTCAAACTGATATAGAAAAAATTGGTTTTTCTATTGTTTCTTTGAACATACTGCATTGCTCTATTAAATAGTTCTGAATATAGACAAAAAAGGAATATATAAACTAACCATCAAATGGCGCCGCTGTATTGTCACACAAATTATTGAGAAAATTACCATGATTACAGAAATTAGCCCATAAGTCAAGAAAACCTGCATTTATGATTTTGAAGTTAATGAACAATGAAATGTGATCAAATGAAATGATGTTTGCAATACAATCAAATTTTTCAATATAGTTTTTTAAGTGAAAAGCGAAGTGTTAACAAATGTGAGCCTGAAGCCACAATAGTTTCAACATTTAAAGTTGAACTGATCAAAGGATTATGACAGAGAAATAGAGAACAAACCTGTATTACTTGTAATAGGAAGAGTTTTTGACGTTTATCATCATGAACATGTGGATGTTTAGTTGTGACAAGCAACGGAAGCCCAAATATTGGAAGTATATGAGAAACTCCAAATGTATCTAGAGCAAGAAGAATGCCTTGTCGAATAATGTTAAAGTTGTCAAACCTGGAAATGTTCAGCCAAAGATCAAGTTAAAATGGATTTAACAAATTTAACTTCAGAATATGTTGAAAGCATAGATTGCTTTCCCCTTGAAATAACAATTTTCAACTTGTTTTGCTCTTAAGAAATTTCTCTCCTTGTAAGAACTGGAAGAACCACAAACAAAAATGATTATTCATCCAAGCAACATAAAATCAATTCTCAATTATGTATGTTTGTTTCGTTACTAAAATAGAATAGGCATCAATAATGTATAATTAATCAGAAAGCTTCTGGCAGAAAACCGTATGCAAGTTTTCTGCCAGAAGCTTTCTAATTAACTATAATGGACTCTGGAAATATCATTTCTTTAATGTATAATTAGCTTAAAAACCAATTCTGGATTTAGAGAAAAGTTAATCAGAAGAAAATGACACTCACCCTATAAAGGCAGCACCATAACGGAGGCCATCAAAAGTACACCTGTAGACACCAAGTTCAAGAGTCAGAAACATGCAACAAAGTGACTGCATTATTAGTTGTGAGTTCTTTCCTCTTCCATTAATTTCTGCAATTAGTCTTTCCATTAAACCATTTTCCTACTTCATTTCCCACCATCCCTTTTTAATTTGGAGTCTTCGTTTTGCAGTCAACAAGGAGACAAATTGTATTAATGGCCACAAGTAAGCAAAGTATGTCAATGGAACAAGTTTTGCAGTTACAATAGAACAATAATAGGGTAGAAAAGAATCCTCGGCTGAAAACATGACTAAGACAAGCTACAACCTCAATTACTGAAAGCAAAAAAGAGGGGGTGAACCCAAACATCATACAACTTGTTTCTTATATTTCATGCACAAACTTAACATATTCTGCTTCTTGTTTCTCCCTGAATCTTCTACAACTATAATCAAATCAGCATTGACGGTATGCCAAAAAAAATGATAAACAAGTGCAGCAAATCATCTGGCCCAAGGGACTTGTCCAGGTTGAAGGAGAACGTGATTGTTTTGAGTTCTTTGATTTTTTCGAGAAGATGAATGTTATCATCCTCAGAAATCAGGTTCAGGACTTTACCATGGATGAAATCCTCATAAGTGACATAGAATTGATGTCATTGTTGACTATATGACTGGTATCCAACTCACCCTCTCTGGTATCTTGGTTGGATATTAAAATTTGAGTTGATTGTATTATGATGTCCTTCCCTTTTCTTACATATGCTCTTTAAAAGAATTGCTTTCCATTATTGTGTCTGGTTGTTTTTGCTGCTGTTTCCAAGGAGTTCCATTCCCTTGATTATCAACATCATTGCTTTCCTATCTTGTGTTGATTCAGGCTAGGCTGCTTCCTTCTTAGGACACACTCTTGCCAAATGTCCATGCTCATGACAAATCCTGCATCTGAAAGGGGATATTTCATAATCTATTTGATAAGTGACATAGAATTGATGCCGTTCTTGACTTAATGACTGGTATCCAACACTCACCTTCTCTGGTATCTTGGTTGGATATTAAAATTTGAGTTGATTGTATTATGATGTCCTTCCCTTTTCTTTCATATGCTCTTTAAAAAAATTGCTTTCCATTATTGTGTCTGGCTGTTTTTGCTGCTGGTTCCAAGGAGTTCCATTCCCTTGATTATCAACATTATTGCTTTCCTATCTTGTTGTGTTGATTTAGGCTAGGCTGCTTCCTTCTAAGGACACACTCTTGCCAAATGTCCATGCTCATGACAAATCCTGCATCTGAAAGGGGATATTTCATAATCTAGTGATTGTTTCCGATTAAATCTTCCCACTTCTAGAATTAGCCTATCTGGGGGTAACTTATCTGGATCAATTTGATGCAGATGCAAGCATAGTTGAGAACTCCTGGATTCATGGTAATTTCAGAAGTTGTTATGTACTCCCCTATGGCTCCTACAATCTTTCTGGGTGTTCTCTCTTGTTAATATTCATTATGTAGTAAGATATTCTCACCCAGATTAGGACCATACTCAGGAGGTCATCTTTCAGATTGAAAGACTTTTGATGAATACTTCATAGACAATCCTGATTTCTTGAAAAACCAGATCCACCAAGAAAGATTCTGTCCTTTTTAAATTTTGCAGAAAGAACTGCCATGAACTAACCCTTGGGCATTAGAAGGAGCTCAACAGATCCAGATGGTTTCCACTTGTCTTTACACAGGCTCTCAATGTCTTGAGTCAAGGGAAAGCTCCCATAAACCGGCAAATAAGGGCTCACTGTTTAAGTAGCCAGACACAGTGCTCTCTGTTTTCTCATCAATTGCAATTCATAGTGCCTTAGACTCCTAAATATTGACAGACTCTAGCTGTACATTTGGATGTTGATCCTAAACATACTAGACAAACAGACAAGGCAAATATGCAGTAAAGATTGGTTGGGGTCCCCAGTGGATGAGTCACATTTTAATACAGAGAGTAACTCAGAACCAAAGGCAGATTCTGAAATCAATAGCCCAAACAAAATGCAGCCAAAGGAGGTCTTTTCTAATTATCTATTTCAAATTTGTAATAAAATCAACAAAAAAATTGGTGTTGCTATACTAGTATACTTGAATAGATGAACACTGAACATTGAATCTCAAATTTGATGCATTATGTTAATATCTGATTTTATACTCTCTCCCCAAATTAGCCTCCTGGACTGCCGTCCCCAAAAGATATCCCACCATCCCCATCCTGGAAACATCATGGAACATAGGTTATATGTACTTTTACCAAGGTGTTCGACAAAGACAGGGTCAATATATTTAGGAATATGTTGAGTCACTGTAAACAAAAGTGAACTTATAAAAAGAATATATTTAAGGTTTACTTTATGTGAGAAGGGCCAAGTATGAAAGCTTTCCAATCTTTATTTAACCAATCCTATGTGACAGTGGTGTTAAAGTCATGTAAGCTGGTTAGTAGCATGGCAGCAAGATAATAACAAAACAAATTAGTTGGACAGTTGTTTGGCGAAAAAACAAAATCTAATCCAGATATGTAATGCACTCTACATAGCATAAACTATTTTAACTGAATTGAATGAATGAATTGCATCCTACTTCTGTCACTTTTCATGTTCCTGTATCATCTTTCCTAAACCACCTTACCAAGGAAGATATTGGTTTGCCTGTTACAATTTGTTACATAAAAACATATATTGAAAGTATTGTTCTATACTGGAAAGTAGATGAACAATAACAATAGAGTGAAAGAAACCAAAAATTCATTCGCTTCCTAACCTCAATAGATTAAGCAGCAAGCACATGATGTACTGAACTCTAATGAAGATCAAGGACAGTAGACAACACCCAATGCAGGAGTTACCTCATGTCCTCATTGATGAAAATGCCACAATAATTATTTCCAAAATAATGTATTGAATTATCTTTATTTCAAAATGTAACAACAAAATTTCTCACACCAAATGTTTACCAAACATTTGGTTAAATAGAATTCAATATTACCTGTGACCTGTGCAGAAAAACAACTGCACAGCAAAGAGGTTCCATTGAATAATCGGCAGGGGATCTGACATCAAGTCATTCTTGCTCCCATCTGCTTCTGCATTCTTCATCAAGGTATTCTGCAACTTCAAGATGCACCAACCTGATACATAGATAGCAAGTAAATCTCAACTGCATTGCACAATGCACCAGATAGAGAAAACATGATTCAGCCATGTGATAGATTTCTTCAACCAAACATCAGAGATATCTCACTGCAGTACCTAGTGTTAAAATGTTATGCCCACAGAGAACAACCGAAGAGTATAATGGTCAAGAAAACAATGGAAGAATCTTTTAAACTGTTCAAATAGTCCACAAAAGTTAAAAAATGAGAAAAGTTAAAAAATGAGATAGTTCATGCATTTTATTTGTTTCCATAAAATATTATCTATTGGAGGACCTTGTGAGAAGTTAAAGCTCCAAGTAGAAAAGTACATAAGCTTGAACTTGTGGCTGAAACATGGGATCCTTCTGCAGTTCAAAAGAAATTGAGTGATAGAAGAAGAATGGGAAAAAGATCCAGGATTTGCATATAATTTAGGATTAGAATCATGCAACATTAGGGGTATACCTGTTATCTGTAGTAATGGGTTCAGTGCAAAATAGCAGTGAGCAGACATGATCTCATAAGTAATATGACACAAGGAAGATAAAATCAAATTTATTGCCAATAAACAAGAAGTAGTAGACTTACTAGCCACACTATTATAACAAGCTATTAAAACAATATTTTGGACTGTTAAATATTTATCCACAAAGAACAATAACATAAAGTTGGCAGTTCATATTCTTTTTAGATATTACGAAGTTTCAAATCATTACATACTTGAAGGTTAAAGAGTATACCCTGTAAAACAGCAAGCAACATTATAAATGGGCCCTCCTTCCCCAGCAACAGCAAAATAGTATAACTCCATACTGATAACATGGCTAAAACAGCCACAGTTGTATTCTCTTTGTAACAAGTGTGCTCCTTCAATTTTGATTTTCTTATACAGAACAACAGTATCGTGAGCCCAACAGTAAGAATGTACACTACACGTGGAAACATAAGTCTTGCAGTATCTTTCAGCAAGGTAGGCATATTGACAAAATTAATCAAGGAAATATCTCCCAAAATCCAATGTAACAATATCAAAAGGCAACTTATAAAGCCCCCAATGCATAAGGCAAACCAATAATATCGGTCCAGCAGGAAATGCTTATGTCGAAGCCAACTTGAAACTGGTAAGGTTAATATTACTGCTGCAAAAGCTGTTATTACAAACTGCTTTGATACACTATCAGACATTGTGACAGAATAATTATCTGATGCAGGTTGCAACAATGTTTCCTTCGACACCCCATATTTCCCAACTATACCCAGAATAGTGTTTAATATCAGAAAGAGAAATGCCTGCAAAATCTGAAAGTTATTAAATATCGAAACAAGACTCACAATTTAGAAAAGATCAGAAATGTATTATGCTGATCTGGACATACTGCAAAATCTCATATGACTGCCATCATTTTACAGTTATTTTCATGAAATGAATTTTCATTAGGTGACAGGCATTATTTTTCCACTACAGCACATTTTACAAGCAGCTATAGTAATTCAAAATATTCACAGAAACTTATTTACCTCTGAAACCATGGATTCATTCTGAATGGAAGAATGAAGAGTTAACAATCCTATTGAAGCCAGAAGAAAGTTTGCCACCCTTCCCTCCTCAACTAAAACAAAACCAATAGAAAGAACTTCAAGAAACTTACAAGTTGCCAGGTAGAATGACAGTGAACAAGATATTTTATATTTAAATAGTTTAAAATCTGACATGTGAACCAAGTACTTATACTTGTCAATTGGTGCTCAATAACTTTAACAATCATGGTAATTATTGATTGGTGTTCAAAACTTTAACAACCATGAAAAAGTTAGTAAAAAAGGCTTACGAATAAAACTGTTCGAAAGAAAACTACTTGCACGCATAATGACAATAGACACAGCTGTCATATGTCTCAGAGAAATTCCCTTATAGTTTGCCAAGGAATGCAGTAAGATCCAACATATGGAGGAGCATGCCTTCCAATCTCTGTATGAACCAGCCTTAAATTGTACCATATAGCCAATTGCTGAACCCATAGCAAATGTTCCTAGCACTAATAGTAAAATATGCTCTTTCAGAGCAGCAACTGATTGAGGAAAAGCCACGCCTTCCAGAATAGAATAGGCAATTGGGAAGCAGAAAATCCCAAGAAAGGTTGAACACAATCCAGTTACAAGCAATTGTCTCCAAGGAAAGCATGCCTCCAAAATTGTACACTCCTTTTTTGAACAAACTATAATTATCTTTCCAATTCTTGATGCTGCAGTTAAATGCACAAAAAATGAAAGTAGCAAAAGGAGGAACCCAATTATCATTGCTTTGATACCAAACTGTGTCCATTTGGCCCGAGCAAGCTCAGCAGTCACTTCCAAGTATTCAGTGTAAGCATCAATCTGTTTTTGGTACCCAGACATTTTCATTTTACAATCCCCATTCTCAAAGCCATCTTTTGATGATAACTGTTGTTCTTCAAAATTTAAAAATGTTGCTTGTGACAGATTATAAATATCTTCCAATTCTGTCAGATCTTCTGGGGAAAAGCCAATAATGGAAGATGCAGAATACGAATCAATGTATCGTTTGACCTGCAAAAGGAACATATTACTTATGAAATGATTTTTTTAGAAAGAAAGACTACATTCGGCACCAACGAAATAAAACTAGAATATGCCATGCAAATGCTGCTTCTGATTATAGCATACTTATAAGTTTATAACACAGAAAATGGTATCATCTGGCTTCCAAAGGCTATTCTTAACTATATCTAAATGAGTTTATTTAACCAAAAACAATTTTTCCCTAGAAAATTACACAACATTATATTTTACTTGTAGAAATCAATGTAAAATAATTGTTAACCTAAATAGCAACAATAAGTCAGCAAAAACAGATTATAAAACCAGTCAGCCAGGGTTACCCATCTTCTTTATTGATTAAACCAAGCAGGGAGAATGCACTGGGGTTAATTTATATAGGTTTATAATTGTCCTCCACCTCTGTAATGCTAATGATCTTTGTGCAAAAAAAATATTATTGTGCTGCACAAGCAACTGAAGGTACCTTAGATTTACCCCACCTAGTTAAATTTATTTTGCATTGGTGTTTCTATTTTTAGGTACTTTTTAGAACCTAGGGTTACTTTTACTGTGACTAATTCTATTGTAGCTGAATGTACTTTTGAGCCCGGCTGACATACTTTAGTCATTGCTGGACATTAAAATAATGGCTTTCATTCTTTATCTGCCTCTGGAGGTTTATCATCCATTGGAATTATAAAAAGTTCTGAAGAAAGTATCCTGCTTCCTCGTAGGTTTGTCTAGCCTGGCCCCAATAACCAGGGACAACCCCTACACATTACTAAAACCTGCATCGGCCCTTTGGAGGTGGATCATGAGACATCAGTTCTTTTGGCCCATGCTTTTCTCGAGACATGTGATGTGCTAGCTGCCAGCCTTGGTCTCCAGTTTTGATATTCATCATTTCCTTGTTTCGTTGAAGGATCTTTCCCCCACATGGCTATTCATATTTGTACCATAACCATATGTATTGAAGTTTAACTGCTTTTGGTTTAACCCACTCTTGTTAGTGTCTACATTGTTTTAACTGTTTTTTGTAAGTTACTCTTAACAGCGTAGAGATCTTTCATTTTTACCCAAACACTTTTATATTATATCCAGAATTCCAAATATACTTTCCAGTCCTATTTTGGACATCTAAAGGATTTCATTACTTTTTTAATTCTTTCTTCAATGTTTTGCTTCAACAATGCATAAATATATGACCCTATAAATCTAGTATCATTGACACTTAAAAACTATGTTATAACAATGCAATCTTATGGACAGCTTTCTAAATTTTACACCCAAAAATCACACAAGTAACATTGATCAAAATCTAACTGGTACCGTTCACAGGTTGAGAATTTAGACATAATATATGATATTTTAAAGAAATCCACATCAGTATTTTGCAAATATGATGAATCAAAACATGAGCAAAGCAAGTTGTATAAGATTAGCCATGAATGTATAAAAAGAAATCACCATGTATTTAATGTTTTTTACTTTGCAAGTGCATATGGAAACCATAGAACAATACATGCGACATATAATATGACTGGATTATAATGGTAGTCAATCTCTTCAAGGTGCAGCAGTAGATTGTAAAGATACTGATATGTCTTAACTCTCTGGGTCCACTTTCATCACCATCTTTGGCTAGAGGTCCTTAATTTTGCATCAAGTATCTAATAGCTCCCACAAAATTCTGTCAGAAAGCCAAATAGTCCCCAGCCAATTCTTGCATTGTAATCATTTGAGGAAATTATGTCCCTTGATATGGCCTCAATTAATTCAACTTAAAGCTGCTTCCAAACCCAGACTAGTTCTATGAATTCCACATAAGAGTTCTAGTGGCACAATAGACACTCATTTGCAAGATATGCTAGTGTCAACCTAGGGATACATTTATGTATATAATTATAAGGTAACCATATTGTTGTATAAACATGCTATCATAAAATACTCCATCCTTTGAACTTTTCTCCAACTTATGTCACATTGAATTCTTTCTTGAAAATGCAAAACAAAGGTCAAAGTCACTTGAAGATGCAAAAGCCAACTTCCCATTTCAGTGAAAATGTAAGAAAGGCCTCTGAATTAGACTGCTTATAAACTATGCATAGCCTTTATAGTTTTTTCCACCCAATAGATACTATTAAATTAGAAAACCTTGCATCATTCATTTCTCACTTCTTGATATCTCCTACTTTGTGACTTGGGCTGTCTCAATTTTCCATTCACATCTGTTAAGGAATCTCAACCATTCAAAGAATCATTCAAGCACCAGATTAGTGCTAACTTCTTTGAAGAGTAATCCCTGCCTACCTTCTAAAGCTTTCCATTATTGGCAAGATTCTCATGGAGTCCTTCAGCTAAATAATAAATGATGAGAAACTGATAGCATGCTAGGAATATTGATTGGAAGTAAAGGCGGATTCACAGTTTCTTTGGAGGAATTGAGTTCGGTACTTGAATAGAATTTAGTATCTGTTATACAAGATTCTTGAGGTAGGCTCTTCAGCATGTTCAACAAAATTTCTGACTTTGTCTACAGGGAATACTTTTCCATCCAAATATATCAAAGTGTTAAGAAAAGGTGAATGTTTGGCTGATTTTGATTTACATATATGGTAACAATAATTGAGGAGATCAACAGTCTAGCATTATCAAAGAACTGTCATACAGTATGCCAATCACCATCTCTATTTTAGAAGAACCACTTAGAACTTTGAAAATTCTACTGCCCAGCAGCGATCATAAACGGTGGGATTTATATCTTATGCTAATGCTGGACTCAGGAACTCCAGCTGCCAGCTTTTCAGGAATGCAAATCCATCACTTAATCCATCTAAGAACTCAAGACTGTTAACATTCTTTTAAGCCCTTTTTCTATATGTAACTTTACAACTAAAACAAGCTTATGAAACTTGCCTGCCAACTATTAATACACATAACATCTGTATAGTGTTCCATCCATCTTTGCAGGTTCAAACAGTTGCTAGAGTTATCATCAACAACATCATTTGGTTCAGACCATGTTCCTGCAATTAAACCATAAAGCTCTGGGTTCACACGTCCAACACTGCAAAAGCAATAGTTTCAACAGAAACAATGTTAATTCTAGATATTAATATACTTACAGCTAATTAAACTTGTATTGCTAAAATCACAAGTCTTTAATAGAAAAATAGCACTAACTAGATATGAAACAGTTTGCATCATTGTATCCCTCAAATATTTCTAGTTACCGTATGTAATTTACTTCAATATGGCTTGAGAATGGAAAGAGAGCTCACATCTGAGAAGGCATAGGAAATGGATATAAGCTTCTGGAAATCACTCTTTCATTTTGACAGGTGATTAGTGATTACACAACTTCATCCAAACTAGTAAAAAGCAGGGCTTCCAAAGAAATACAAGGGGTTGCAATGCAACTGTAATGGAGGCACTCAAGAGTGTAACCCGGGTTCAAATTCCCGGGCCAAAATAACTCTAGCAAAATGTGACAAGGTTCTGGTGTAACGATTAAGGGGTTCACTCAATAATTACCAAAGTCAAAAATCATAAGAATGTGGTCCAAGCTTCCACACTGCATGAAAGGCAGTCCATAAATTTGCCACCAAGTAATATAACAGGAAGCTGATTAGCATGCAGACTTTATAAAAGAAAATAACCTACTTCCTCCTGAATTAAGCATCCTTGGCATAACAGGAGGAAACCAAATCACTTTATAGTTGAAAGAAAATATCAACATCTAGTTTCAGAAAACTGGACTATCAGTAAATTATTTTTCAAACAAACAGATACTACATAAAAATTGTAAGACCATTAATTTTTTTTTAAAAAGGAAAATGCCTCACAACCGAAAAAAGCAGGGGATCAGAGATTACCATCTTGAAGATGGGCAACAGTGAGATTCAGACAGAGATTGGCGCGGTGGGGTTTGGAAAGACAAGTTTCACCTGCAATGGAGCACAGACGGAAAGAAAAGATGGTATAATGATTGGAATGGAAACCAGAACTACCGACATTGGAGACACCGTCAAACCAGAAACCCTAACTTTCAAAGGAGAAAGCAAAGCCGAGATCAAGAGGCTGATAAGAAAGAATGGAGCTCCAGTCCACTGAGAGCTATGAAGAAATGGAACTTGGCTCAAAAGAAATGGATGGCCAAAATAGCCACGGTTGCTTCAGGTGCGAATAGTATTCCTCTTAACTTTAAACCCCCAAATAGATGCATTTCCCTCTTTCTTGAGAATGATACATTAGAAAGCACAATAGGAAAACTGAAAGAAAGAGGCTTTTTTATTAAATGGGTGAGGGATTGGCCAACGAAACCCAAAATCAGGAAGTGATGCGATGAAAACTGGGGGAAAGGTATAGATCTGAAAGCATTGCCGAATAGTTTCTTTCTGGTAAAATGCCCAACAGGGACCATCAAAAGGAAAATCTTAAATATGGGTCCCTACACAATCGAGGGAATTGGCTTTTATATCAAAGATTGAGAACCAAAATTTAATGCCCTAAAGCAGGAGATCTCAGAAATACCAATGTAGATCAGATTGTTTAATCTTCTGCCCAAGGATTGGTATCTAGAAACACTAAAATCTATTGCGGAAAAATTAGGAACATACATAATGGCGGATGAACATTTGGAGGACAAGGACTATGAAATCTATGCGCAAATCTGTATTAACACCAAGCCACTACCCCCAATCCTAGAGGAAATTGAGATTCACACGAAACTAGGCATTTGGAAGCAAAAAGTACAAGTTGAAAAAATTGATGGTAAAAATAACTCTGTGCCAATAGACAGTCAAGGGGTAAACAATTGCTCCACATGGAGACAAGAGACAGGGGGGCACCAAAACCCGAATTCTAAAAAAGAGAAAAACACATAACACAATGGCAAAGAACACACTGAGCACCAAAGAAAGAGGAGAAAAACTCTAGAACCTGATATCCACAAGCCATCATGGAGACCCACAACAAAAGATAACCAAAAAAGCCAGCAAAGAGGTCAATGAATCAAATGAGCAAACAACCCCAAGCAAGGAAGGCAAGGATCAACATGGAACCCTAGGTGCGACAATTGAAACAACAAGAAAAACTATTATCTCACCAAAAGAAGCATCCAGGAGACACGGAAAGGCCATGCTACAAGTGCTAGAGAAAATGCCTTCTATATCCTTCAAAGACATTGGAGGCATAGAGAATATGACACTTTGAAATGGGACTGAAACTTTTTGGAATTGAGAAGGGAAAGTGATGCAGGAGCATTCGGGTCCACAATCAATCCTACATCACCCAAAAAACAATTCCTTTTCAATTCAGTTGCCTGGTTTTCGATAGTGTAGTTTTGGTTAAATTGCTCAAGCACAAAATTTCAAAAATAACTTGGATAATTTGATAATGTCACCTTGTAGAAGAGCCAAATGAGTAGTCACAAATCAAATTTGTTGAAATTTGGATGAAAAATGAGCAAGTTATGATCTTGGAATTTTTAACCTAATGTTGGACATTTGTGGAGAATTACATGTGTACCGGATCATTGTGAGATTTGCAATTTCCGCGGGCTGCGGGCTTTCAAGCTGCAATTGAACCTTCGCAGAAGTTCCTAAGTGAATCGAAACTTTGTTTCAGTCCTATTCTTGACCAATTATGATGGATTTTCCCACAATGAAAAAAAAGTGACATCATCCGACCTTGCAAAGATTTCAACTACATCTGAATGTTTGCAGGAATGTTGGCGCCATATGTCTTTTGCGAAATTTTCATGTGTATCAAGATGTTTGCAAGTAATTCCTAATGAACTGAACCTAGCGATGTAATGAACCGGTTCCAATGAATAGTAAGGGTAGCAGTAATCAAACTGAGATCCTATTGAAAAACATAGGAGAGATGAGTATGGAGGTAGCAACAGAATCATCTCCTAGGATCAAATCATCACTGCCATCTAGGATCGACCATGTACTACTCAACTGTTGGATTGAAGAAACCATCCAACTCATCTGCGGATCCGAATCTAAAATCATATGCAAGCTAATCGAAAAGTGGGCAGCGGTACAATGTACTAATACTGGAAGTTGACCCATTACTCCAATCCTAAGACAGCACTTCATGACTGGAAACTGCACCTGGGTCCCAAGTCTTGTAATCAAATCCACTCTCATCACTGAAATTGGTTCGGTCTTCGTCATCCAACTTGAAAAGTGGATTATCATGAGTCAAATCAGCATCCCACTCAAATAAAGGATTATCAACAAACTTATGATTATCCTCAACTCCCAAATCAAACCAATCCTCCGGCTGATCCAAACCCTATTTCTTGATTTCTTCGAACAATGGGCAAGATCATACTCCTCCTGAATGCAATCAAGCTCCTCAATTACATGTTTGATCTCCCTTGCCCTCTCTCTATTCTCCCGCTCTTTGAACTGTTTGGCCTCATAGAGTTGTTCATTTGCTTCAAGAAGTGCTTCATGGGCACTTTCCAAAGCAAGCTTCGTAGAATTAAGCTCAACGGTGAGCTCACTAACCTAGTCAAGGACAAAGTCTCATCTACAAACTTGATGGCTATATCTCTATCATGCATCATGTGTAAGTAAGCTGTTTTAAATTCTTTCATAGAGCTCTTCATTGTTTCCAAATCAAACAATGAGATATTAAGCTCATTTTGTCCTAATGGTGCACTTTGAATTAAGTTTTCCACATGCATATGTTTTCTGTCCAAACTTGATAAAATATGCACCTCATTTTCAGCGGATACAAAGAATTGTCTTTTCCAATCACAATCAAACCAAAGTGACGAACTGTTGTTATGTTGCAAGTTAAAATCGGAATTAGACTCATACTTGTCATCAGAGTCTCCAAGGCTGTCCCAAATCACCTATGTCTCTCCCTTATCATCCCCAATAGTGGACTGTGAATCCAAATCAACTAGGCTACAAGGTCTCTGCTCAAAATCAGCTACCTGCAATGTGAAATCAGATTCCTTTTCAAGATTGGAAACATCACTATCAATGCCATCCTCTATGCATGGCTCTCGGGATGAAGTAAAGGACATCATTACAATCAAAAAGAAATTCATCCCAATGTGGATCCTTGTGATACTTAGGTGCCAACACACCTGAATCCCATGTGTAGAAAGGCTGATAACTTTGTTTAGAGTATAAGTGTTCACTGTGCTCCTCATGAGTAGTTGCCTTTCTAAATAAGTCACTCTCCAACTCATTATGACTTAAATCATCATAAGCATCTCTCTCCATAGGCATGGTTTGGTAGTCTAACTCGAAGCCACCTGTGTCACCATTACCCACATGACACATGGGGTAAAGAATCATCAGTATTAGCTGATTTGAAGACATGATCTCTTTTGTTTTCAACATGCCCATCATCTAAAGGTATCTCAACTTCATTGGATACCTCTAAGGGTGTATACATGGTTGTTGTTTCGTCAATTCCTTCATGCACAACCTCAACTACAGCAGTTGCATGCATGACCAAAGAGCCATCTTGAGGCTCTGTCTCACATCCATCAAGTTTCAAAGCAATCACTTCATCTAATTTTTCTTCTACGAACTTCTCTTCAACCACCCGCTCTTCATTGAATGCATAAGGTTTCAACTTAGCCACATCCTTAAAATTAAGTTTGGGATCCTTCTTATCAAACCTCACTATAAGTCTCTCAGTAAACTCAATATAAGATGTAATTTGAGCATGCCTCATTATGATCATCCCATGATGCCACCACTTATGTGCAACTCCATCAAGGTGCATAGTGGCATATTTTATGGATTCTTCTTCTAGCATGGGGTTTAGATTGAAGTATGTGTCCACCCTTTGAACCCATGCTCTCGCTAAAATCTCACCAAACCCATCAAAATAAGGATAAGTTTTCCAACTTCCCTTTGTAAGTCATTATGATGCTCTCTATTGCCCCTATTGGGCATATACCTCATCCTGAGATCTATATAATCCCGAAGTGATATGTCATGTTGGAAACTAGGCCCTACATCAATCCAATCCTATCTAAATTGATCCTGCAACTCAACTAAGTAAGCTCCTGATTGGCTTGTGCCTCTACCCTTGGTGGAAATATAGGCATAAGAGACCTAGCCATGGCTGCCCTACTGTTTTGATTGGCTACTCCATGTTGACCCATGTTATTCCCTTGCCCATTATTGCCTATGTTACCTTTGTTGTTGACTCCCAATCAATTCAGTCCCTCCACCAACTTGTTGATGCGTGTTTTATGACACACCAAACATCAAAATAAAATGCCCAAAGACACCCTATCCTCTCTTGAAAAACCACAGCGTATGCTAAGATTGGAAGAACATCATATGGTGATTCCAAGGTTCCTTATGTCAATTATTGACGTGCGGATAAGCTCAATGGTCGTTGTGATATGTTGGTAACACAAAGGGACTTATGCTAGGCTGGTTCAATTCACAATGAAGGTTTAGGCAATGAAGCTCTGTTGTTTGGGTCCTGGATTAAACAAAATGAAAAAGGAGATAAGGGTTCAGAATTTCTAATCTACTTCCTAAGAATTCAAGAGACGATATTGACTTAGTGAAATGAATAACTACGCTTTGCTTCGCCACGCTTGGGACAACTACACAAAGTGGGTGCAATCTTCAAGGGAATGTGCTTATGATTTTCACGTCATGAATAATTCCCATCAAATCGAACAATATTTATCCAGACAGAAGTTAAGCATCCACAAAATAAGCTCAGGCTAACTTTACGCATTGAATGAAAATCATCCATTCAAAGAAAGTATGAGCAAAAGTTTCATCATAAATCAATACTTATCAAATATTGCATTCATCTAACATACATGAAATAAAATCTAAACTATGATGAGGGATAAGAACCATGCCAACTCCAAAATAAGAGAAGTAATCACCATCAAAACAATGCATGCATTACTTATTACTTTGGTAGTCATATGCAACAATTTACTTAACATGTTTTGCAACATACTCCCATGCTTTACAAATGAGGGGTGAGCTCAATTTATAGGCCCCCCAATTACAATTCAATGGCCAAGATTGATTTAGAATCAACAGCCAAGATTACAAAATAAAACCCTAATTAGGGTTTGATACAACTAACTACCCATCGACCAATGAGAAAATTACATTCGAGGACACTTGTTCTTTTTGCTAAATATGAACCAACAAATAAAATAGAAAGTTGTTGCATGTTGATTTGGAATAATTGGATTGGTCGAGGCGCCAATTCAGCAGGTTGGATGTCCTCCTTGGTCACTTTGGTCTTGTTCCATGTGCTTTCCTTAGAATATTTTCTTTGCCAACGACTCTGTCCTTTGTGCGTGTTTCTTCCTAGCTTTGATCTTGGATTCCTTTGAGATTTTGATTTCTTCTTCTCAGTTGTATTGGAAGTCTGGAAGTCTTTCCTTGGAGCAGATGTCTGGACCTTAAGTTATTTCCTCCCCAGATTGCTCCGGAATTCCTTGAATTGCCTTGAATTTGGAGAAGAAATTGGAACCTTCTCTGTGAAGAATTTCCCATACTTAGCTAAATTTTGGCTATTCAAGCCTATTTTGTAACACCTTCATGTGAATTATTCAACATTTAGCCAAGGTTTCTGATGAACTATGTCCGTGGATTTTTATTCAATTTTGAATTTGGCTTGTGTAAGTTGGGCGAACTTCATGATGTGGCTGACATTGTCTTCATGATGCCAAATTCTTAGCGGACTTCTTGTTGGTCTTGCCATGTGCAAGGGTGGACTTCCAAGTTTTCTTTCATCTCCCTTCAAGTTGGACTTTACACTTTCCTTGCCATTCTCCTTCTTGGCATGGCGGATTTCATGAAACTTTTCCATCCTCTCTCTCTTCATGTCGAGTTCTCTCTCTCCTTAGGTCGGACTTGGTGAGCATTTTTCCATGGCAGACTTTGAGAGTCTCTTTACATCTATCTTCAAGTGTTGGTGAACTTCATGTTAAATTCTCCGTGTCTCTCTTGAGGTCGAACCTTTTATCAAGTCTTCCATATTCTCTCTCTTCAAGCATGGCGGACTTTTAATGTTTCTTGATATGATGCAAGGCACACTTGGCTAACTTCTTTCTTTATCACCTCCCCAAGGCAAACTATGGAGATGATTTTCCATGTTTCATTTTCTCATCTCTAAGGCTTGGTGGACTTTCCAATCACTTTTCCCAACTTGAGCGAACTCTGCTTATCTTGTGCCATCCTTTCCTTCTTCCAGGCGAACTTTACTAGCTTCATGCCAAGCTTGGTTGACTTCAAGAATTTCCTTTCATGTTGATCATCTTCTTATGGCGAACTTGGAGACTTTCATTTCAAATGCAAGACAGACTTTCTTCATTCTTTTCCATTGGACTTTGTAGCTTACCTTCCAAGTCGGATTTGAAGAAATCTTTTTATTCATTGTGTTGGGCAGACTTGGCATATTTCTTTCCTATTGTCAAGTCATATGGTGGGGCGGAATTGGAAGAGGATTTTCCAAACCTTTTGCCAAGCTCTTAAGGTGGGCAGACTTTTCACTTGGCTTTCCACTTATCTTTTCCCTCTAGGTGGACTTGCTCAAGGACTTTCCACTTGACTTTTCATTCACCTCTCCAGCTGGGCGGACTTCTTCAATGTCTTTCCACATGCTGGGTCAAGGCTGGGCGGACTTGACATATCTCCATCCACTCCAAGGGCGGACTTTGAAGATTCCTTTCCACTTGTCAAGCGATATGGTGGGCAGACTTTCCATTGGTCTTGCCATGTCTCCTTCAACTGCTGGGCGGACTTTCCATTGGTCTTGCCATTCCACAGTAAGCTGGGCGAACTTGACATGAGCTCTTTCATTGTCTTTTGAGCGAGCTTCTTCAGACTTAGGCTCTCTTTTACCCATGGGTGCCATGAATATCATGCTGGTTTCTTCACCATGCCCTTTTGTTCTTGATTTTTTCAGATTTTGCATGATTTTCATCAGATTTTTGATTGCTTTTTATGCCTTTTATCTGATTTTTCCAGATTTTTTATCTAAAAGACCTGCCTTTTGATTGATTTTCTGATTTTTTTCCCAAATTTTTACATGCTTTTTACTTGCTTTTTAGATTTCTTGGTGATTTTTTTTTTTTTTTTTGCATGCTTTTTAGTCTAAAGATGGAAACTTTGACTCCTTGATTGGTGGGATCTTGGCACTTGCCAAAAATAGAAAGTTTCTAAAAATAGAAAAAGTAACTTTCTAAAAATAGTAAATTCCCAAATGGTCCAAAAGTGCCAAAAATGAAAAAAGCGAAAAGCAAAAAAGCAAAATCCCTAAAAAGTAGGAAGTGTCAGAATGGGGCGAAAGCACAAGCGATCCTCATCTACAGGGTCTTCTGAACACTTTTACAATGTTTACGAGCAGTTTCAGGTTGAAATTTCAACTTGGCTCGGGTGACTCTTCAAAACTTTAACTCCTCATTGTAAAGAAACATAGTAGATAGCAATTGCGACGCCAAGGCAAAAACCCAAAAAGCAAAAAACAAAGGGTCCCCATTTGCAATGGGGCGATGTGTGAAAAGGTCACAACACAACTGTGCTAGACGCTGATTTGTTTCCTGGTGTCCTCTAACCACTGCATCCAAGAGAAGCATCATCTGATCTGGTTCAACATTTTCTCTTCCAGCTTCTTCACCCCTATCACCTATGTTCTCTGAACTGGTTGATCCAATTGAATGTGTTACTGAGTGTTCAAAGGGCCAACCTTCCCACAAATCCTCTTTACGTTTCCCAAGTCTCTCACGATACCTTCTTTCTCGGTCACTAATGCTCATAGATTTGTGTCACCCACTGGCTGGCTGGACGATTTGTGCTCTGATACCACTATAATGAGCCACCCCTTTTGTATGATAAATTTTTGCTCAACAATTTCCAATTAAATAGATGATCCATTTATCAAACTCATTTCATCTCATTGCAAACATTGTATATGGAACTCAGATGGATTACATAACAGTTTCAAAGAATAACATCATGACTTCAATCTTTCACGATGTACCATTACACGGTGATATGATTGCAAATGTACAACTCCCTTCTAATACAATTCCATTCTGAGCAATTAAAATGAAGCTACTGTGCATACAAAGTCACTCAGAAACTAACTACATCAATGTATAAATTCATTTTGAATTATAGCAGCAAGAAACTATTACTTCTTTCCTTATTGACTGATATTTTAGAGATAGCTCACTGCTGATAACAGTTAACAACCTTACTTAGACCCAAATTGAGTGCTAGATGAAATCGGTTTACAAGCAACACTTTCAGACTTGACCTCTAACCAATCACACTCTCAGAAGGGGCAGAAATTATAGTCTGATTTCAATTTAAAGCACTCACAATTGCATTTCAGAACACTGGCACTTACTTTACTGCTATTTCTGATTAGAAGTTACAATGGATAAGGATGTGAACAACAATACTCAAACCTGGAGACGATTGATTGGTCTGAAATACACCCAGCAGTTTGTAATATGCCCGAGACCTTCAAAAAGGACCACGTCCAATAGAGACAAGCTTGTATGATCGCCCTAAGTTTGAAATCCAATACCAGTAACATGCAACAGTGAAATCCCCTTGTTTGATGACTGTGTTCAGGCTGAAGCTCACGTTTTGAGTCTGAGATAACAACAATTCAGTGGTAGCCGATGTATGGTCTGAAAACGAGTTCGTCCCACCTTCTTCACTCCTAGTGACCTCCCTCCAAACTCCAGATGTGCCTAGAATTCTAACACAGGGCAGATAAGAGCCTTTGCAAGAAGAATAAGATAACGTACAGGTCTGATATGCAAAACGCCAGTCACCACTAACCCTCGACCTGCCTTAGGTTCAATGCCTCTTTCCCATAACTCCCGGTAATGCACTAATAGCCTGCTATTCACCACGCTCAATAATCTCAGTGACTGAAAGAATACTCTGAAACAACGACTAGCCCACAACAGTAGATAAGACTTCCACAAGTGCCAATAATAGCAACCTCAAAAGAACCACCTCACTAATCCAACACCCATTCTTAAACCAACAATAAAGTACTCCTTCAAAACTAGAGCCACGAATCAAACACACCAAAAACTAGATACCCAAATCAGAAAACTTCATAAATCTTCATATTAGAACCCTTGAACAAACAAAGCTCTTGAAAGCAATGGTGATTCCTGATGTAGAATCACTCCCTCCAACTAGGGTAGATCTCTCACCACCGAAACCAATGCTAAAGATGAGGGTTTTGGTCCTCAACCAGCTGCAAACGATAAACTGGGAACAATCCAACAGAGTCTCCTTAAGTTGTCAAATCCATCCTATCCAAATGAGAGCCAAGAAACAAATTAAATAGAAAAGGGGCAACCTCCAATTTGAATCATTTTTCCCTCCAAAAACCCAACGCCCATCCTAGCCTTTTAATAATTTGCTTTATATTTTAAAACACAATCAAATATTCCTCAAGGGGCGTCCTTGCTCATAAGGAAACTATTTCGCCTTATTCAGCCTTCTAAAACAACGTTAAGTTATCTCATTAGGCAAACGTCCTTGGCAGTAAATGCTTGTTCAACACTAGGTGACTCACTGCTACTCTCAAACTGCTTCCTCTGCCTATCCTGCTGCAAAAGCTTGTTGCATAGCTCATCAAACTTCAAGTCAACATTGGTGGATGTAATGTTGACTGTTTTGATGAAGTAGTTGTAGGAACCTGGCAAACTTTTCAAAGTGATCACCACCATATCCTCCTCTTCCATCTTACGACCAATGGCCTCCAGTTGGTCGCAAATATCTTTGACTTTCGTCAAGTGCTCCTGCAAAGACACTTGGTCATCCATCATAATAGAGAAAGCATATTCTTCAAGAAGAAAGCCCTTCCCTTGTCTGAAGTCTCATGAAGATCTTTCAAATGCTTCCAGATCTCTGCAGCAAACTTACGAGATGGTATTTCTGGTAACATCTCATCAGTGACAAATAATGTTAGAAGCATAACTACCTCCCTATTACCTCCATCATACTTGTCCTGTTCCTTCCCAACAGTAGTGGGATGAACATCTGTACCTAGAACGAGCTCATCTAGACACCAATACTCAAAGATGGCAAGCATCCTCTGCTTCCACGTGTTGTAATTCTTTCCATTGAACCTCTGCGTATTTTCCAACATAAAATTGGACAAAGACGCCATCCCTCCCGTTTTCCAAAGCACGAAAAAACAAAGTAACTCTGTCATCAGTTGGCACAAACCCTGAACAATCAGCTGGCACAACTCATGATTTTTCAAAAAATCGTCTGTAAGATTTTTCAGAAAAACCTTTGAAAACTCTAAAAAAGTAGGATTTTTTCAAAAAAAATGAAAAATCCTCAAAAAACTTAAGCAAAATTTTTATAGAAAAATTTTGAAAAACTCTTTTAGCAAATTTTTCAAAAAACTCTTTGCAGAAATTTTTATTTTTCCCAAAAAAATTCTATCAAAACTAGCTCAAAAATCAACCCTCCAGGCTACCATGAAATCTAGAAAATCAAGTCCACTGAAATGTGAAAAATCAAGAACTTAAAATAAAAACCCTAGGTTCTTCAGAAAAATCCTCAAAATGCCCACAAACTCCCAACAAAAGGAAAACCTCTAATCTTTTGAAAATCAGTCTTCAAAACCCTAGGCGCAAAACCTTCAAAACCCATGGAAGGTAGGAAAACCGCGTAACACAACAAAAATTCGGTGGGAAAATCACTTGTAAAATCCATCACAAAACCCGTGATGAACTAAGAAATGCGCCAAAAAAGACCATTTTTTTTTTGAGTGAACCAGGCAACTTAGAGAGACGCCCGATTTATTGTAAAAAGAGAAGAAAATCGCTCAAACACAAAGGAAATTCAAGCTCAAGGAGTCACGATCCCACCACAAAAATGTTGGAAACAGTAGAGAAAAGCAAGAAAAAAAAAGTGCAAACTTAAGAAGGAACGTCGCGCGATTCAGCTTCAGATTCAATAAAGCCGGAAATTAAACACCCAAGATTCTTCTTCATGATCAAAAAGATGTGAACAAAGGTCTAAAATTTGGTTACAGAAAGATGTTGTGATTCTTCACCAAAAGCCTCAAGACTTTGAAAAAGATCCTTCAAAATTTGGCCTCAAAACCCTCGATTTTTTCATTAAAACCCACAATTTTAGAAAAAAAAATTTGAATCTTCAACACGGAAGAAACCCTCGCTTTTCAAAAATCGGCTCACAAAAAAAATTTCAAAAGTTTCTTCGATTTTTTATTTTAAAAAAATCGACCAAAAAAAACATAAAAATTTCTTAGGAAAACAATTAGACCGAGCCTAAACTTTGATACCATGAAATGATTATTGATATTCATAATTGTGTGATTACAAATGGAGACGAAAGCTCCTTATAAAGAAAATTACAATACAATGTTTCTAAAAAAAACCATCATTACCTAAAGCAAACTAAAACAGAATTCAAAAAGATGCTAAAACAACTAAAGCGTAACTAAAGTAAACTTACGACTAACTAAAGCTAAGATGACCATTAATATTACAATTAATACTTTAATAGACTTCCTGAAAGTTGCTACTAGGATCAACAAAACATAGACGGCAGATTTGTCCTTTGTCTGGGCTGAAGACTCGAAGGACAAAAATGCTGTTGATGGTCATGGCTAATATCCGGTGAGGCTAATTGGGCCCTGGTCTTTTTTGTGTCTATAAATGGGCCTTTTTGCTCTCTAGCCCACCTAGATATAATCATATAGAATAGGCATAAAATGCTTGCATGGGTTGTGGCCATTTGAATGTAACTTCCCGAGCCAGATTTTGAGTTCTGAGCTGGTTGATCCATTTGTAGACATCTGGAACTGGCTACAGTGTACATGCAGATACGCCCTACTGGGGCTGACAGATGTAATCTTCAAATATTTTATTAATATAATGGGTGTGGCCCCATAGTAACAAATTTATCCATCAAAAAAAATGAAATTGTCAGACCATTGATCAATTGGCAATTATGTTATTCATGCAAATAGAACAGCCCTCAAATATACCATCCTTCGTATTTGGAAACATTTGGTGGCCCACTGAGTGAATGGATGACATGATCAGTCAATGGTAGGAAGAAGCAAATGGAATGAAAGGATTTCAACTGTACAGATTCACCAAGAAGCAGTCAGGTTTAATGACCAAGGTTATGTAATAAAAATAGCAATACATAAAGGAGGATATGTTTTTTTAAGGCAGATGGGCAGTAAGAAAAGAAAACTAGTTTGATCTGTCTAAATCTTTTTGCTGCTGAAGAGAAAACAGAAGACTTCTGGAATTCACAGTCTATCAAAACACTATCATATTGGAGGGGCTGATCATCCCTGGTTTAGAAACCTGTTAGCCTTAAAAATTTGAAATCAAATGTTTGCTACTGCTTGGTGAAGGTTAAAGTCAAGATTAAGTTTATTGCTGAAAATTGTATCCTAGCCAGGATATACACATAAGTAGACTTTCTAAGATATGACCTAGATAAAGGGTGCACAAAAACATGCTCCAGATGTGCCACTCCATAGAGTAAAGAAAAGCATGCCACATATGCCCCCCACTTATTCACCTTGTGACAAAAACATCAAGATTTTCAGCAAATAAAAAAAATTTATAGTCTACAGATTGAAAGTGAGCAGACAGAATAGGTCAAGTATCTTAATCACAAACAGCTCAAAATCAAAAACTCAAGGTAAGAACCCTAAATTATTATCTTTACTAATTTTCAGTTGTACAAATGAACTGTAATTTTATTTTTAAATTTTCTCTTATAGTGAATTTCAAACAGTTTACTTCAAGAGAAATAAAATCTCATTTTATCAACTTTAGCAGAACAAGAAGCATCCGGATGTGCTAGTCTATAATAGAAAGCAACTTTGTAATGTCTCCTTCTCAACCCTAATAAGTTGTTGCATTAGTTAGCCTATTCTAGAGTTCCCGTAGGCTAATTGGAGGTGGTTAGGGGACTCCAGGGTTCTTGGAGAGCTCAATGGAGACTTTCTCAGCGTCCAGTGGTGTGTTGGAGTTCTATTGGTACTCAAGATGGTGGTGATGTTATTTGCTACATTTTTATCCATCTAGGTTGGTTCTCCACGTTTCTTGGAGAACACTGCTATTTTTTGTAAGTGCCCGTTTTGGCACCTAGCATCTTCCCTCATCATTGGTAGCTTCTTGGTGCGATCAGTTTCCGTTTCAGATGCCTCGTCGCCCGTCGGTGCTTTTTAAAAGGTGGCTGGAAATATTTTAATATTTACACTAAAGTCATAAAGTAACATTTAAATATTACTTTAGTGTTAAATATTATAAAGTGAAAAAGGTTATTTCCCCAAGTTGGACGCCTAGGGAAATGTGCTTGGGGACTTAAAATGTTTTACAATTAAAAAGGGGCCTTTGAGGGAAAAATAAATCCATTTAATTTTTAAATGGGCCTTTTCCCTCCAAACTCCATATATTGGGGTTTTGGGCTCTCATTTCTCTCATTCGAAATCGCACATATAATGGAATGTTGTTGGAGTGAACAGAGAAGTTCTTCCAAGGATTGATAGAGGACGAAAACCCTCATCAACTTACTGGTTTCGGATCTGAAAGATGATCCCTAGCTGGTGGGTGTGATTCTACCTCAGGAATCACCATTATTTTCACGGAGTTTGTAGATTGGACATTCAGTAATGAAAATATTTAAGGTATTTTGATATGCCATTTTTTGGGAATGTTTGGTATGATTTTGGTAATCATTTTGGATAATATTTTGGAAGTTTTGGTAGTTGTTTCAGACCTGGCCATACCCCTGCATGGCAGGCCGTACCCCCTCCTTTTTGCACATGCTGGTTAATGAAGTGAAGCTGCACTTATGGGTATTGTTGCTGAGTCTTTCGTACGGCTAGGCGACCCCTCTTGGCAAGTTTTGGTGTGGTGAAAAGTAACCAATTATTTTATAAACAAAATTGCCCCTATTTAGGCCATACCACTACAGGAGGGATTTGGATGCATTGATCAAAGTTTTCAGGGCATATTTGTGGCTGCAAATCATATCTAGGGAGGCATCAAGGTTGTCTAAACTCTAAAGTGTTCCCAGATGATGGAATGCATTTAGGAGTGCTCAGAAAATTACAGTGAATTTATCTTTGAGCCACTCCTGTGACTGTCCAGCGCCTGGGTTAGCTGCAGCAGGTCAGTGATAATTGTAGTACTTGGAAATGATGTTGAATTATTGTTTGGGAGCAGAACTGCAGGTTGGAGCAAGGTAAAGGTGTATATTGATGTTGGGAAGGGCCTATATGAGTGTGGTTTGCTGCTGTGTACCTTTTGGAAAGGTGCTGATGGAGGTATGAAGCCCTTTGATGTCTGTCATTACACAGACAACCATAACAGCAGGACTGCAATAGACTTTCAGTACCAATTCCTTCGAGGTATTTCACTTCTAATGATAATTGATTCCATTGGATGTCTTATTGAATGATATTAGAGTGTTTTGGAATCTCATAATTGTACACCAGTACTCGAAATGAATGTACTCAACTTGTTTTATAATGCTAATCCTTCAATATCATAATTGTATAGCTGAGTATTAATAATGCTAATCCTTCAATATCTATGTTCATTCAAAACTGCATATCATATGACCTTTGCTTGAGTTTTTATTTGGAATCAATTGGGAAAAGAACAAAAAAAAATCAGGGAGAGTTCTTACAATCTTGTTGGTATAATTGTGTATCATCAATTACGTGCAAAAACAGATAAATGGCTATCTACTTGAGAAATGTAGCATAACTCATGGTACTCTTTTTTTGCAACAAGGCACAAAATCAAAGAACCGCAAAATAAAGCTGCCATATCTAAAAGATTGTGTGTCATCTCTCACCTTCCAAAAGGAAAAGGCACACCAATTAATGCTGCCATTGTCACTGCAAAGTCAAGCTGAAAAGACAAAATTAATATTAAATATTCCATCACATTTCTATGAAAAGACAATATCAAAATGGAAATGTGCTTATATACAAAAATACTGGTCAAGCATCCATCCGTAAGAAAGTATAAAATAAGGATGCAAAAGAATAATGACAAACACTCATTTGCGCGTAAAAATGGTGGTGAGCACTCACCTGAGGTATGGATCCAATACAAATGGCATTTCTTCCATCCTGGAAAATGAATCATGCAGCAGAATATCAATAAGAATTGGAAAAAGGCCAACAAACCTAGAGCACATGAAAATCTAAACATTCAGCCCAGACAAAATGGGCAAGTCTTGAACATACATTGACATAAAAGTTTCTATCACAGGAACTAATGCTCCCAAATTGTCCTTCTCTAAAGACTATTGAGAAGACAACTGACAAAAAATTGATCAATTGTCTTCCAAAGCATCTGGCTTCCTAAAATTAGTTGGCAGTGCTCTATGGAACAGAACCAGAGCATGGTCAAAGTTTTACAGATGAAGTATTTGAAACAATAATTGCATGGGTGACCTCAAGACGGAGACATCTGAACAAATAGAAAATGAATATATAGACTAAAATTAAATTAAAAATACTTCACCTAGTTACTAGTACAAATGAAGACATTTTTGTTTTTGAAGTAACTGTTGTTGTGGCCCTGTGGGTCACTGCAACAATTCTTCAGACTATACTCCATTCCAGCACTTGCATATACTCTATTCCCACACTTGCATGCATTAACCCTCACACACTTCAGGGCATCTCTTCTATTGATGATAAAATTTATAAAAATTCTGACCCTAATGCTGGTATGCCTGCTGAAAATCTAGAAAGGGTTGTCGGATGTTATCATCAAATCAAGTGATTACGAAAAAAGCATTACAATTCCTAATATTCATAGCTTCTTGTCCCCTTTCATGGATTCAAGGAGAAGCATTCAACTTCAGGGGGTTGCCCTTCTTCAAACCACAAATGGATGGTGTATAAACAAAAGCTACAAGAATGCAACATTTCACCAAGTGGTCATACAAACAAAATCATTTTTGTTTTTGAAGAAATTGGTGGTGTGGGTCAGTGCAACAACAATTCTTCTCAAACACCATACTCCATTACCACACTTGCAACCATTAACTCTCACACAATTAAGGGCATCACTTCTAACAATGATAAAAATTATGCACAAACTGACCATAATGTGGGTACACATAGTGAAAATATGGTAAAGGTTGTTGTATTTCATCATCAAATCAAGTAATCTAGAAAAATGCAGTGCAACATTGCTAACATTTATTGCTTCTTGCTCCCTTCCATGGCTTTAAGCTCAACTTCAGGGGATTGCAATAAATCAGGCTGCTAAAATATCCAAGTGTAATTACCATTCTTCTTTAAACAACAAATTGAATGTCTAGAAACAAAGAACTAAGGGAATGCAAACATTTCAACAAACAATCCACGCAAAGGTTGCTAAGTAGATATATACAGCAAATAAACGTAAAAGCAATAGGAAACACAAGCAATTGCTGATATACATAAGATGATATATTATTTCAAATACATGTACAAAAACAAGAGTGGCGTATCACATCTCCTGAATCCCATCTTTGCAATTCTAACTCTTCATAATTATTATTAATTATTAACTCCTAATTAATTAATAAAAATCTTAACAAAAATGACATAAAATAATAATTAGGTATTTTGTTTAAAACAATAAAGCATAATGCTGCCTACATTGGCACTCATACCTTCTCAATAAATGTAATGTCCCATTTTTAGCATGCTCAGGTTTGCGGATGGTTTAGCCTATAATTCTGACCCTCGTAGGCTAATGAGGATGGTTAGGGGTCTTCTGGGGATTGTATCGTCTCCAGTGTTCAGAAACTAGCAGCTTTGGCTTTCGTTTTAAGTCTCTAGGACTCTGTATGCTCAACTTACTATTTATAGTAAGTCAAGAATGGACAGAGAGAGACCCTTACTATTTTTAGTAAGGTGTGTGGTCGTATGCCGCTCCATCAACTCAGCTCCCAGTTAAGATGACGCTCAGAGATAATAAGTATTCATGGACATATTAATGTTTATTTGGCTTAAATAAACATTAATTATTTAAAAACTTATATTATTAAGTTATAAATTAACTTAATGTTGAGGGTCTTGGCGTCATGAGGATGGGGCCATTTGATCAATTAATTTAATGAAATATTTTGGGCGCCCACTACGGAGAATTAAGTGAAATATTAAATGAAACATCATTTATTCATTTAATTCATTAAATGGAGTTTTTTTGGAGAAAATCGACCCTCAAGAGAAGAATACAAGTCTTTTGCATTGAAGCTTTTGATTCATTGGAATGAGCATTGGTGTTGATGAGTTTTTTGTCTGAGAGAGGAAGCCAAGGGTTTCTGAATCAGTTTGCCATTGGAGAACGTTCACTCTCCATTGTTGCAGCCATTTGAGGTGGTGAAATATCCACTGAATTTGGTATTAGAGGGAGCCTCACACAGAGGTTCTAATTGAGCAAATTGAAGAGATTATTCAAAGAGTTCATGAGCAAATCTCAAGCATCTTTGTTGCAGATATTAGAGCAGCAGCCTTTCATCATTTGCTCTTGATTATTGGATACTATCAGAGGAAGGACGTCTTGTTCAAAGCAGCCATTCATTTGCAGCTGGGGCGCCAAAGAGGGCAAGGGCGATTTTGCCTTAGAAGGTGTTCAAAAATTCTCAATAAAATCAAGGAGGTGCACCAAGGGTCTAGGAAGCATTCTACATCAGCCACAGTGAAAAAGGCAAGCTACTTTGGGATAATCAAATTATTCTATGAAGTGCTTTTTGGCTGCAATTTGTGAACAGCAGCTGCATGTTTTCAAATAACTACGGGTATGATTGTAATAAGCTATTCTCTTTGAATACTGAGCAAGAAGATATATATTGGAGGAGTTGTTTATCATAGTTAGTTGTATTACTTTATGCTTTGCATTATGTTTCTTTGTATTCAAAATACAAAAAGCAAAAAAACCCTTGTGAGAATACAAAGAAATTGCAAACACAAAAACAAAAAAACTAGACACAAAATCCAGGGCAAGAAGAGTTCTTACATTGGTATCAGAGCCTTAATCCTGCCATCCTGGAAGGTTGAAGGCACATGAGAAGTCACCACAATTATTTCACTCGCAGTAAAGGGGAATCAAAGGAAGATTGGCATAGGGATAATCCATTTGCAGAGGTCCCAGTGGCAGAGATGGGTGACAGGGCAGAAGAGATTCCACAGAGGAATGAAAGAAGAGATGTGGATAGGGGTGAAGAGCTTTTTGAAAGAATGGCCAAGGCATTCGAGGGATTTAAAGCCACCATGCAGTAGCAGATACAGCAGAGCAAGGCTATTGAGGAAAATAGGGTGAGAAATAACAGGGATCAGGATGATGACAGAAGTGTAGCAGGGTCACAAAGAGTGCAGAGAGTGTCTTCCCGCACTGCAGATAGGCCGACTCGACCCACTTTTCTAAGGGAAGAGCGAGCTGAGGAGAATATTGAAGAGGTTGAGGAACCAACCTATGCAGATGCATTTATGGCTACCCATGATGAGTGGCGGCAATTGACACCAAAGGCACGCGAGTTTATGCATTTTGATCGATTTGTGCAATCGAGGATGGATTACTACAGGGCTCGACAAGGGAATAGGTCTCGGAACCAAAACAGAGACTTGAAGCACACCACCAGCAAGATCACCCTACCTTATTTTGATGGCAGTGGCAAAGTAACAGCCCAATCTTGAATTCATAGGTTGGACATCATCTTGACACTTCGACCTATGTCTGAAGAAGAAGCAATCAAGTTTGCCACACTACACTTAGAGGGAGCAGCCCATGATTGGTGGTATCAGGGGATGGTAACACTACAGCATGATCGTATCACCTCTTATCAAGAGTTCGTGGACAGACTGGTTGAACATTCTGATAAAAAGGATCCAAAAGTTTATTTCAGGGACTTGACACAGCTTAGGCAGACTGGCAGCTTGGAGAGTTATATCAGTGATTTCCAGAAGTTATCTGTGATGGTGACAAACATTTCAAAGAGGAGGTTAGTGGTACTCTTCATGGAGGGCTTACAGGAACCATTACGAGGGTGGATAAAGGCTTTCGATCCACCAACACTGCAGGAGGCAATGAAGAAAGCAAGGAGTATGGAGTTTGCTGCCCCAAAAAGCAGAAGTTCATATAGGGATGCTCCTTCAACAAGCAAAGAGGACTCAGCAAATTGATGATAAGAAAAAGAAACCAGCAACCACGGCGGTTGAGGAGTCACATGAGTAGTTGAGAAAAAAGAAATTATGTTTTTGGTGTAAGGAACCATACACCCCGGATCATGATTGCCCTTTGAGACCTAAGGGCAAAGCAAATCGAATCATGTGGGCATACTATGAGGATTCAGATTTCGATCAGCCAGCTTCAGAGGATCGTCAAGATGTGACGGAATCTGCGGATGGGAATTTGGCTCCTATGGCATTCTTTGCTAATGTCCAGGATGAGGCCACATTTAGGTTTAGGGGAACAGTTAATGGGCAGCATTGTGTGGCTATGCAGGATACAGGAGCAACACATAATTTTATTGATGAGGGTTTTGTGGCTAGATGCAGACTTCGAGCCAAGGACTTTGATGGATTCAAAGTTCGAGTGGCTGATGGGTACACCCTTGCATGCACCAGGCGGGTTGCTAATCTCACTTTTATGTTGAACAGCTATGAGCTACACTCTAATTTCTATATAGTCAACATGGGTGAGATGAATATAGTTCTGGGCATGAAATGGCTCCAAGACCTGGGAGTGTCTACCCTCAACGTACCTAAGGTAGAGATGTCATTTGAGGTTGATGGCAGGAGACACATGCTGAGGGGAATTACAGATGGGAGCTTGCATTCTATCTCTCTCCGTAGAGAGAAGAATAGGGAGAGAGAGTAGGAGATGTTTCAGGAGGAGTCCGCGTTGGCTGATGACTCCAGGGGTTCAGAGTTGTATGCTTTAGATCAACACGGTGTTGTCCAGTTTATGAACAACCCCTTGTTTGAGGCAAATGTTACATTGTCTTATGATAACTCGCTTTTCAGGTTAGATGTTGATTCCACTCTTGACCCGAAATTTGAGATGAGCACTGATTGTAGTGTTTGGGATCCTTCCAGTGCATCGGGGTTTCAGACAAGGCTCGCAGAGGAGTTTTCTGAGGTATACACAATGAGGAGTGCATACAATTTCACTTTTGACCCTCATGTGCATGACCTATTTCAGATGCACAACTCCGTGGCGCAAGCACTTGACATCGGTTATGACAGTTTGCCTTGCGCAAAAGTTTGGAAGCAAATATGGGCAGTCTTTTGAATCCCTTCCTCTTGAGACTCATACTCTTGCAACACCAGACAGCAAGTTTGAGTTGGCTCAGCAGGTTCAGCCAGTTGTTCTGAGGAGGGGGTTACAAGAGCAGTTTGATGATATTAGGGACATTCACAGTTCTACCCATGGGATCCTAGTGGAGCAATTTTACAAAGGAGTATCGATTGGCAATTGAGATTGCTTGGGGACAAGCAATTTCAGGGAGGGCGGACTATAATGTCCCCTTTTTAGCATGCTCAGGTTTGCGGATGGTTTAGCCTATAATTTTGACCCTCGTAGGCTAATGAAGATGGTTAGGGGGTCTTCTGGGGATTGTATCGTCTCCAGTGTTCAGAAACTAGCAGCTTTGGCTTTCGTTTTAAGTCTCCAAGACTCTGTATGCTCAACTTACTATTTATAGTAAGTCAGGAATGGACAGAGAGGGACCCTTACTATTTTTAGTAAGGTGTGTGGTCGTATGTAGCTCCATCAACTCAGCGCCCAATTCAGACGGCGCTCAGAGATAATAAGTATTCATGGAGATATTAATGTTTATTTGGCTTAAATAAACATTAATTAGTTAAAAACTTATATTATTAAGTTATAAATTAACTTAATGTTGAGGGTCTTGGCGTCATGAGGATGGGGCCATTTGATCAATTAATTTAATGAAATATTTTGGGTGCCCACTATGGAGAATTAAGTGAAATATTAAATGAAACATCATTTATTCATTTAATTCATTAAATGGAGCTTTTTGGAGAAAATCGAGCCTCAAGAGAAGAATATAAGTCTTTTGCATTGAAGCTTTTGATTCATTGGAATGAGCATTGGTGTTGATGAGTTTTTTGTCTGAGAGAGGAAGCCAAGGGTTTCTGAATCAGTTTGCCATTGGAGAACGTTCACTCTCCATTGTTGCAGCCATTTGAGGTGGTGAAATATCCACTGAATTTGGTATTCGAGGGAGCCTCACACAGAGGTTCTAATTGAGCAGATTGAAGAGATTATTCAAAGGGTTCATGAGCAAATCTCAAGTATCTTTGTTGTAGATATTGGAGCAGCAGCCTTTCATCATTTGCTCTTGATTATTGGATACTATCAAAGGAAGGACGTCTTGTTCAAAGCAGCCATTCATTTGCAGCTGGGGCGCCAAAGAGGGCAAGGGCGATTTTGCCTTAGAAGGTGTTCAAAAATTCTCAATAAAATCAAGGAGGTGTGCCAAGGGTCTAGGAAGCATTCTACATCAGCCACAGTGAAAAAGGCAAGCTACTTTGGGAGAATCGAATTATTCTCTGAAGTGCTTTTTGGCTGCAATTTGCAAACAGCAGCTGCATGTTTTCAAATAACTACGGGTATGATTGTAATAAGCTATTCTCTTTGAATACTGAGCAATAAGATATCTATTGGAGGAGCTGTTTATCATAGTTAGTTGTATTACTTTATGCTTTGCATTCTGTTTCTTTATATTCAAAACACAAAAAGCAGAAAAACCCTTGTGAGAATACAAAGAAATTGCAAACACAAAAACAAAAAAACTAGACACAAAATCCAGGGCAAGAAGAGATCTTACAATAAATCTCCTTGTCATCCTCTACTGTTCTAAATTATTAATTTTCTAGGAACTGAACTTTATTTTGAGGTTTCAATTATTCTTGTGTTCATCCATCTTATTGTTCAAATAGTTTTTAAAACATATTACAGTCTTCTATTTTAGCCTACACGATGATAGTTCTCTTAGTTCCAATGGTGAGCATTTATATCAAAACGCATGGTGGTTAATTTCTTGTTGAGAGCAGATTTTGTTAGAAGATTAATCTTTACTTGTTAAAGGTTATTCTTTAATTGTAATATTTATTAACTTGTAGGAATATTCCAAAGGAATCCCTACAAGTCTTTTGTCTTTTTGTCATCTCACACATGTGTGAGGATTTATTATTTTTAATTCCTTTATTAAGGAATATTTGTAACCACCTCCTTAAGAGGTGACACTTTGCACACACATAGATGAATGGTGGCATTCATTGAGTTGGGAGTTACATTCTAACTCCTTCTCACCTCTACTTATTGAGGTGCCTCTCCTCTCATTCTTTAAGACTCATGCAAGCAAGCTAAGGCTGGAACTCTCTCTCTCTCTTTGTATTATTCTTTAGGCATTTTGCCTCCATTCATAATATTGGGGTTTTTTCTTGTTTTTTCCCCTTAACAAATTCTTGTGTCTCTCTTGCTTTGGTGGTGCTTGGTTTGGCTACTTCAATTTATTTGGTAATCTCTTTCCTTCAAACAATTACTCTTTATTAGTACTTTCCATTGCTCTTTTCTATTTCCTTTCATGGTATCAGAGCTTGGTATTACTAATATCTTGTGAGCTATATTGTTGAAGGTTTACCATATTTTTCAGCACACCATTGGAGACATTCTCAAAGAGGAGAAGAAGATCTAGTGCCTAATCTTGGTTGTTTTTTGTCTTCTAACCCTTGTGCAGGTTTTTTTATCTAAAGTTTTAAAGTATTTTAGTTTGCATGCATACTTAAGTTTATGCAGTTTTTTTCTTTTAAACCATCAAATAAAGGGTTATAGTTCAAGTTTTAAAAAAAACCCATTTTTTGCATGTTCAAATTCTTGTAAAAAATCAATTTTTTTTAGAAATTCTTTTCTAACCTTTTTTTATTGTGCAGGAATTTCAGTTTTCTAATTTCATACTTCAAATAATTTGTTTGCATTTAGTGCAAAAACCCAACAAGGGTTTTCTAATTTCTTATACTTAGATCAAATAATTTGTTTGCTTATTTTTTGCATTTTTAGTGCAATATGAGAAATCCACTATATTTTACAAAAGGGTAATCTGCTTTTTTACATATCTGTAAAAATTCTCCATATTTACATGTTCAATTTAAAAAAAAATCAATTTCAATATCCCTATTTTTTCTATTTTACTATTAATCTCAATCTTTCTTGAATAATAAAATATCAAAAAATATTTTAAAATAATAAATAATATTCAAGCTTTCAGCCATTGCATTTTTTTAAAGAAAGAAAAATCAAATTTCTTTTTAATCCAAATCTTGTTTACTAAATTTTGAAGGCCCTGCCTCATACAAATCTTGCTTTTGCAACTTTTGGTGCCGCTGTTCATAGCTCCTTCCTTCATCCAGAACGCAGCCATATCCTTTGCACACCAGACCTGCACTCATGCAAAATAAAATCTTTATCTTCTTTTAATTTTTTAAAATCAAACCCTCAAAGTATTTCCTGCTGTTGCTCTTTAATCTCCTTTCAAAAAGATTTTTTTTAAAAAATCTTCCGCCCATTCTCTTGGCTAGGCATTTTCCCTTTTTAATGTGCTTTTGAAGTTTTTTTTGAAAAAAAGGCATACTAGTTTTAATAAAAGTTTTTATTATGCAAAAGGATTTTACCGTTCTTTTTCATTATTTTTTAAAAAAGATTTGCGTATCTTAAGCTTTTAAAAAGCTAAAAGATTTTTTTTAAAAAGCACTCTTTTCCTCTTTTAATCGATTAAGTAGGTTTCTCAAAAAAAAATAATAAAGTCCTTTTTTTAATACTACGTTTTTTATTACAACTTTTAAAGTTTTAAATTAATTTTCTCTAAAGTTTATCATATTAAATCTATTAATATTTATTATTTTTTAAAATAATATATTAGTTTATTTTAACATTTGAAATTTAATTAATTATTTTTTTTTCTAAAAAAGTTGTTTTTAATATTTTAGTTTAAAGGGGCTTATTTATTTTTAGACAATTTTTTTTTAAAGATTTAATTGAATCAAGAGGGATTTTTTTTAAGCAAATATTTACAATAGTTTTTTTTCATAAAGTAAATTTTTTATTGCAATCATGTCAACTTTAATTCCTGAGATTAAATTAACTAGTTCTAACTATCATTCTTGGAAAACTCACATTTCTTTCATTTTTTGATTTAAACATCTTTTGGATGTTGCAACGGATCCTAAATCTAAACCAGGTTTGTCTGCATCCAAAGATGAAATTGAAAAATGGAATCTTAAAAATGAGGAAGCCCTTGGCCTCATAGGTATCTCCATGTCACCCAAACTTTATGTTCACATTGGGACATGTACAACTGCCTATGAAGCATGGGACAAACTCAAAACAATTTATGATAGTACAAATGAATCAAGAAAAATTCAAATTCAAGATCAACTTGAAGATTTGAGGTATTCTGATTTTAAATCTATGGATGAATTTTTATTGAAATTTGATGCTTTAAATAGTCAATTGGATGGTTTAGGAGTTAAATTAGATAATCTTAGATTAATTCATCTTATTCTTAAAAAGTTTCTCCTAGACAATTTCAGCAATTCATTACTAATATTCATGCTCAATTAGCTATTCCTTCTTTAGCTACTCAATTAACTTATGATATTTTTCGTGATTTATTAAGACAAGAAGAGGCTAAGTTAATTCAGTTTGGTACTCTTAAGTCTAATGAACATGCTTTCTTGTCTAAGCATAAGCAAAATTTTAAACCTCATTCTAAACAACAACATTATAATTCCAAACCTCATTATAATAATGGCAATGATCCTAGAGAGTTTAACTCTTCTAAGAGACCACATTGCACTTATTGTAATAAGGATGGTCATTGGCAAAATACTTGTTTTAAAAAGAAAATTGAGAAAAAGCCTATGAATCAAAATAATCAACAATTTCATAACAATGGTGATCAATCTAGACGTGCTTTTACATGTAGTTTGAATGTTTCTAAACCTTTTTGAATGGGTTATTGATTTAGGTGCATCTCATCATGTTGCTTCACATAATTTTTTTTAAATAACTTCACAAGTACTTTATTATTGGACTTGATCAACCCAATAATAGTGTACTTGTTTTACTCAATTATATTTGGAATATGAAAAGGGGATATTCATGTAGTCATGAATGCATGAATATCGTCTTAAATGACTTATTTATACTTAATAATACTTCACTTCATAATATGCAATTCCCATTATTCCATCATAATTTTTATTTATTTTTAATATTAATTTTCATAACTTAAGGTGGCTTGATTTGTGGCTTTTCATCTATTACAATATTTAAAACAAATCTAGTGTTTCCTTCTCAACTACAATTATGTTGTTTTGAAAAAGGGAATTTGATATTTTATTGTGTCTCATTAATCTGATATTGTGCATTATTGGTCAATTTGTCTTTTTGATGGATTTATTTCATCTATATATTTTTTGAAAATTAAAAGCTCATTGGAGTATTTGCCTTCTTGATGGATTTATTCCATCTATATATGTTTTGCAAGTTAATCACTTTATCAAGTCTCAATGGAGCCTTTACATATATTTTTTGTGCTAGTCACATTTGAAGTAATGTTGCATAGGAGCCCTATCTATAATGAATCATATATTTTATCAAGTCTCATTGGAGTTTTTTTTTGGGACCCATGGAAAATATTTCCATCCACTTTGATGGTATGTACTTACTTATTTTTTTATGAACTTAGATCTATTTTCTAAATTGATGGGGATCAAGTTCTTGAAACCTTTATGTTTCATTATTTTATTGAAGGCAATATGGTTTTTTTTTAAAACCATCTTTAGGACTAATTTTCAAAGTCCTTTATTATTAATCTTGACACAATTTCCCTTTACATTACAACAAATGATGTAGTGAGAGGAAACCTAGAACTATTATTGCTATGTCTAGATATATTGACATTTTATAATTTGGGCTATGCTTTCTTTCTATCTCATGGTTTCATTAGAAGTAAAAATGGTCCAAATTTATATATTAAACATAGTGAAAATGATTTTGTGATTATTATTTTAATGATTTAATTATCACTTCTAGTTCTAACTTTTTGATTAGTGATGTTAAGTCTCAACTCAACCAACAATTTCAAATGAGTGATTTGGGCCTATTACATTATTTTGGGTATGCAATTTGGCAAACACCTAAAGTGTTGGATTGGTTTCTAGCTTTATGTCTAAACCACAACAAACTCATTTTAAAGTTGCAAAAAGAATTTTAAGATATGTTAAAGGCACTCTTAATCTTGGTCTCTTTTATGATGCAAATTATGATTTTTTTTAAAAAGGTTATACTGATTCAGATTTAGAAGGTGATCCCAATAATGGGAGATCCACTTGTGGTTATTGTTTCTTTGTTGGATCAGATGCAATCTCATGGAATAGTAAGAAACAACAATCTACTTCTCTTTGTTCTATAGAAGTTTAATATAAAGGTTGTACAAATGCATCTAAAGAGGAATTATGGTTAAGAAGATTACTTGAAGACTTGGGTCTACCTCAAAAGGATCCTACTCCTTTGTATTGTGATAATCAAAGTGTTATTGCTTTGGAAAAGAATCCAATTTTTCATGCAAGGACCAAGCACATTGCTTTTCAACATCACTTCATTAGAGAGCAAATTGAAGACAAGCAAATTTCTCTTTTGTATTGTAAAAGTGAAGATCAAGTTGCAAATATTCTCACCAAAGCTCTTTGTAAAGATAAATTTCTCTTTCATTGTAAAAATCTTGGTTTACAACCCATTGAAGGGTTTGATGTAACCTCCCCAAGTAAAGCTTAAGGGGGGATGTTAGAAGATTAATCTTTACTTGGTAAAGGTTATTTTTTAATTGTAATTATTTATTAACTTGTAGGAATATTCCA
>VDFB02150269.1:0-26241 GCA_007258455.2 Sequoia sempervirens | reverse complement strand
TTTTTGTTTTCAACAAATTCTATAAAAGTTTCATTTCTTTGAATATAGTCAATGTCAACATCATTATATCCAACTTCTTGTAAATCTTCTACAAACAAATTTACCATGTCACTAACATGTGGATTTGAAGACGTACCTGGATTTGTGTATATTGAAACATTCTCCATAGCATTCAAAGAGGGATTTGAAGACATAGTAGGACTTGTTTGTATAATCATATTCTTCTCCAAATTGACTCCTTGCAAATTAGTTTCCGGCGCGTACAACTATGGTATCTTCAATGTTTTCATCTTCAATAGTTGTTGAATTGGTTGCTCCACCATCGCTCACATTGATTTTATTCCCTCATTCTTCTTTCTCTTTGTCTTTGTCTCTCTTTTTCTTTATTTGCTTCAACTTCTTGAGGAGTCAATGTCTTTCTTCTCTTATTACGAAATTTATCTCCCATAATTATAAAATTCTCAAGCACAGATGAATGTTAATAGTGAAATACTTCAAAATATTGAATCCAAATTGGAAGTTGAATACCTATTACGCCAAAATTCTTCTTCTTGTGTTCCTCAAAACAAATAGAAAACTACCACAATTCCACTTTAAAAATTGTTCTCTTTATGCTTCCTTTGAAAAATTCAATCCATATTGCAAATTTCACTTCAAAAATGGTGTAGACGATGCTCCCTTTGATAAAATCAACAAAAAATCAAATTGACCACCTGTAAATACAATAACATATGAAAAATAATTGATTTTCAGTGCTCTCGGCCGTACATGTCAAGTTGCAAAGTTGCAGAGTTGACAGTAATTGTCAACAGTGTTTTTAAATAATATAAAACGGGATCCCGTCTATAAAACGCGATCCCGTTTATAATAAAACGGGATCCCGATTACCAAACGGGATCCCGTTACTAATAAATGGATCCCGCTCCATAATCGGGATCCCGTTTATTAGAATTCACTCTGCGAGCCGTTGTAAGGGTAACGGATCCCGTGTTATAAACGGGATCCCGTTACTTTTTCAACGGTCGAAAACAAAACGGGATCCCGATTATAACACGGGATCCCGTTTATTACTAAACGGGATCCCGTGTTATAATCGGGATCCCGTTTTTTGAAATTTGAATTTGGTTTTGCATCGTGGGTGGGTTTTTGCCATGGTTTTAGGTTCGGGAATAGCTTTGGAAGTCCGAACCTAAGCCTTCAACCTGGTTTGACCTGCAAATTGAAAGCCCTAACAATGTCAAAGCAAAATATCGACTTTGGACATATGGCTGACGACCTTTTTTTGAAAATTTTCTGACAAAATGAAAACCCATTTTAGATCAAACAATGCAGATTCTAAATATATAATTTGTTTTGCAATTGAATTATTTTTTGTATTTTTCAATTAATTTCTAATAAAATTGGTCCATAAACTTTAAATATCGAGTTTTTACTATTTGAATAACTTTTGATCAACATAACATTTTGACAAACTAATTGCACGAGAGCAAACTTCAGACAATTCTTTTCAATTTGAAAAAAAAAAATAAAAAAATGATAAGTTTAGGTCATCTTATGCATGTCGTACATGACAATTTTTCAAAACAACAAATCTGCCTAATAAAAAATTAACAAAAAAAAATATTCAATAAAAAATTACAAAAAAATATCAAGAGCAAGGTTCAGTGAGTCATAAAACTTTTCCCAAAAGGATTTAGAAAAATACGATAATTTAAGTCAAAATATGGATGTCGTACACGTGCATGGTATGGTACAAAAAAATGACTTTTAAACAGTGGTTTTTGAAATGCCTATTAAAACTCAATTTGTACAATCTGGGTATTGAAATAAATTACATATTTGGAAACTAGACTCCAAGCACTACATTTTATGATTAGTGACTTTTTTAAAGATTTCATCTCTAAGTGCTTCAAATTTTAAGGTCAAATGTGTCAAATACTGAAAATCAGGAAAACACTTCCACTTTTTGGCCAAAAAGTGGACTCAACTTCTTGCACACACCCCTTGACCAATGGGCAACATGCCATTTGGATGGAAGATTCAAGTGTGAGAAGAGAAGACCATGTGCTTCCAAAATTGGTGGAAGTGTGGGAGGAATAAGTCATGTGCTCCAAAATTGGTGGAAGTGTGGGAGGAAATGAGCCATGTGCTTTTTGAAATGAGTTGAGGATAATTCTAATTAAAAAATTAGAGTTATTTATTTTCATGTGACCTTGGTGAGGTGGCACAAAAAGTTGTAGAAATGTGCTCTAATTCCTAATTGGATTTAGTGAAGATTAATTAAATAAAACAAGTTTAGGGAACCTTGTTTATTTAATTAATTTAGAAGAATATGATTTGGATTTGGATAATTAGAGAAGGGTGAACAATATAAATAAATTGAGGATTTATTTATACATAGTTGGAATGTTAATCAAATAGCTAGTATTTAATTAATTAAAGGTGATGACCATTTTTAGGTGTATACATTTTTCCCCTCTTTGAAGTAATGTGTTTACACGTTGCTTCAAAGAAAATTTGATACCGATGCTCAGAAATGTTTTTGATGCCCCAAACGTTGATTTTTAGGTACTGACGGATATATGCCCCCTCGAGAGATACATTGGTAAAATGTGGAATTTTTGATGTTTTGTCAAGGATTCGACGATTGTGTGATGATGTTGTAGTGATGTTATGATGATCCAACATTAAACCATTGATGCTTTGATGTCTGATACGATTTATCTCTCAAAATTTGATTCTACACTCTCTCCTTGAACAATTTTGATTAATTAAACCCCATTTTTGATAATAAATCCCATCATAATTCCCTCCATTGTCCTTTAAAAAGGTAAAAAGTGGGAAAAGTGAATTCATTTGCACATTGTGAGTTTGGAGAATTTGGAGAGTGGAGAGCTAGAGGAAGATGGAGATCCCTTCTCATAAGCATTGTTTCGAGTGCCTTCGCCACCACAATCACCGTGATGTAGCTAGACCTACGATACACATTACGAGAAACCTCCTTTAGTCATTTTCCTGCCTTTTTATCGATGTTTTGAACTTGGTAGATAAGTGTTGTAGGCCATTTAAAGTTATTTTTGCACTTTTGGGGGTTATTTTTGCTGTTTTCAAGTCATTTTTGGGAGTTTTTGGGAGTTTTGGCGCCTCTTGTTTCTATTCTAGCACCTTTTTCTTGTGTTTTGGCACCTTTTACTTTTGTTGTGGTGCCTTTTGCTTTTTTTTGGTACCTTTGGGGTCACAAATGATGCCTTTTGCAAGCGTAACTCATGTTTTGATCCTTTTGACCCTGAAATGGCGACTTTGGGGTCCCAAATGGTGACTTCTGCTCATTCTATGGCGCCTTTAGGGTCCCAAATGACACCTTTTGCAAGCTTGGGGGTTTTTCCCTTGAATGATTCTTGATGATTTGCCCTATTGTTTTTCCTGTCTGACAATGTTTGATTGATTAAAGTCCTCCCGGTTATGTCAAATAGTAAAAACTTGATTTTTTTGGGGGATTTCGCTTTTATATATTTACTTTCTTTCAAAAAGTAAAAACTTAGTTTGTTTTAATGGTTTCACTTTTCATATATTCACTTTCTTACAAATAGTAAAAACTTAGTTTTTTTAGGGATTTCACTTTCTATGCAAATTAAAAATAACTAAGCACGTCTAATAAATAAATCATAAAATTTAGGGTTTATAAAATTGTTTCATTACTTTTATTTTTCTATTAATTTTTAGATTCTAAAATTAAATTAAGTATTTTAAATTTATAATGATTTAATTATTCTAGAGTAAAAAAAATAAATTTTATGCAAATTAAAAATAACTAAGCACATCTAATAAATAAATCATAAAATTTAGGGTTTATAAAATTGTTTCATAACTTTTATTTTTCTATTAATTTTTAGATTTTAAAATTAATTTAAGTATTTTAAATTTACAATGATTTAATTATTTTAGAGTAAAAAAAATAAATTCTATAAGAAGCAAATATATTCATTTTATTTTTAAAATTTATTATAGAAGTTAAATTAGATGAATAAATAATTATGTGATTAATGATTTCATCCAAATGTATTTCAATTTTATAATGTATTTAATATATATGTTTTTGTTTCTATTGTTAGGTAATGGATAATAGTGTCGAAGTTAATGAAATAATAGACTTAACTAATGATTCTGAAGAGTACACACCAATTACTATTATAGACTTGACAAGCGATGCTAAAGATTATTCTCATTTCATTCTTGCATTGAATACCTCCCCACAACATTCAAATGGATCTAATGGTTCAATTGATTCACTTGATGTTGGAGAAACGAACGTAGAAGTAGTTGCAAACTACGTTTCATCTTGAACTATCGAGCAATGGGAGGTGATTCGTATGGCTAGCTGGCACATGAATAACCATCAAAGAAGGAGATTTTTTTGCAATGACCTGATTAATGGAATATACACATGCATTGTGTGATGAAATTGCATGCTTTGATGATTCCATACGCCAGTTAGGATACTATGCATATTATGCACTTGGGCATGATATTCATGGAGACTTGACAATCGATGTTGAAGATTATACTCCTTTCATTCTTGTGTTGAATACCTCCCCACAACATTCAACTGGATCTAATTCAATTCAATTGATTCACCTGATGTTGGAGAAATGAACATAGAAGCAGTTGCAAACTATGTTTCCTCTCAAACTATTGAGCTACAGGAAGTGATTTGTATGGCTAGCTAGCATGCAAATAACATCAAAGAAGGAGATGTTGTTGTAATGAACTGATTAATGGAGTATACACATGCATTATGTGATGAAATTGCATGCTTTGTTGATTTAATATGCCAATTAGGATACTATGCATATTATGCACTTGGGCATGATATTCATGGTTAAAAATATTTATATGTACATGCAATAGACAATAATGATTCTTATGTCAACATATTTCAATGAATTTTGAATAAAGTTTTTTGAGTCTTCACACATTCTACAATTAATATATATCTTTTATTTTTATTGTTAATAAATGAATTGTTATATTTCCTTAATTTCCAAAAAACCAACTTAAAGGCATAACATTAGTTCACTCCATATAAAATATACTATCTTTTTGTCATACAAATTATACTTCTCAACGATTACTTAAATGTTATAACTTTTCCCAACTATATTTTAATATCTTAAACTATCTTTTTTTTTTAAATATATGTTGTCCCCGTCCTTGAACATTTAAATTATTGAATTGTATTTCTCAACCATTACTAAAAAATGTTATAACTTTTTTCAATTATCTTCTTATTTCTTAAATTCTCTTAACTTTTTTATCAATAATATATATTTTCCCCTTTCTTGAACATTAAAATTATTGATCCACAACATACACTCTTTCAGGCTTCATTATACAAATTCTCAACATTTCAAAGGACCACTTAGTATAATTCAGGTTTTTAAATCCTAACTTATTCCAAAGTTATTTAGGGGTATATTTAGGGTTTACAGTTTGGGGTTTATGGTTAGCTTTCTATTAAAATAACACTTACTATTATTGTACAGTATATGAAAGTTGTCTAATAAATCAAAGAATTTCTCTTAAATTTTTTGTATAAGAAAGCTATACATTAAAATAATTATAATGAATCATAACATTTTAAAAATACTTTTCTCAGACACAATAAAAACATGTTAAAGTAAAATTTTACATGTCGCACTGCAGATGCTACTAGCTTAGATATCTTAAATACATCTATCTAAAATACGTCAAGAGAGGCGCCTATCTATTCTTAAAAACAATTAAACTATAGGCACCTTGAGACTGATATCTCTCGACGTATTTTAGATATATGTATTTAAGATACCTAAGCTATTTTTAATTTTAAATAATTAATAACCAATAATTTATTGACTATGTTTAATAATTTTAATTAGAATTGTAATTTAAAATTGATTTTCAATAAATAATTTATTATTAATTTCTTGTAAATTTGTTTATTATTTTATTATTGTCTAAACACTAAATATCAATTATAAATAATTTATTATTGAAAAATTATTTCTAAAATTAAAATTGGAAAGTTTTTTTTAATAAATTAAATTATTAATAATTATTAAAATCTTAAAGTTAAAACCTTAAAAAAAATTAAATATAATATAATAAATATTTAAATCTTAAAGTTAAAAACTTAAAAAATTTAAATATAACAAAAGTTTATTAGTTTCAATATATTTTAATGGTTGATCATATGTTGTATGAAAAGGGTAGCACATTATGGACAATGCTCAATATGCTTTATAGTTGCCTTATCCATGACGTTTTCCCACCTGACATGTATGTGGTATTAAGAAACCAACTCATTTATGCAGATCTTAAAGATCTCACATTAGCATAACAAAGACAACGGTGATGGATGCGAACAAGAAACGAAAGAGACAAATGTAGAAAGGGAAACAAGAAAGGTTGAACTGACAAAGGGAATTAAAGAGACAATGTGCTCGGTCACATAAGCAATCAACACTCTTAGAATCTGTTGGTTAAGCCTGGCTTCATGGCCTCATGATAATGTTTTTATATGAAACCAAAAGATTAGATAAAAAAAAATGTAAATACCAAATATTAATTGTAATACCAACTACCTTTTTGACATAATTAATAATTTATGGATCCCTATAATTTAAATAAGGATGCATCCAACTGAAAATAGTTAATAAATCCATGTGATTTCTTTTATGTAGTTCTCAGAGACTGATATTTTTTATTTCATAGAGGCTCTATTAAAACAACATGCATTTACAAGCTACTAGTGGAAATTTTAAAGAAAACTCTAAGTAACCTACCATACATACAAGTTTCCTTTACAAACTTTCAGCCCTTGGTGGCAAAAAATATCCTTTCTAAAACAATAGCTATTCAAATTTTATGAAATAAGATTCCAACTTATTCAATCTGAATCACATTTTCATGGCAACATTTGGTACATTATGCCAATATGGGTGGTTCCTTAATATCGTGGGTTGAATGGTTGCAAGTGGTTCTTAATCTGCTCCACTCGAGGGAGCGACGACCACATGATCTGTTTGATTTGATCGCTAGTTTTGATGTGTTAGAGCGAGATATTTTAGATGTTCTTGGGTTGCGACACATTTGCTACATGCCCACCATCAGATGTCAACGCAATGATGACTGCGCTCATGGAGAGGTGGCTTTCAGAGACCTTGTCCTTCCATTTACCTACTAGGGAGGCCATCGTTACCCTTGAGGATGTGTGGAGGATCCTCCACATACCCATTCATGGAGAGCTCATTACATACTCCGTTCGATGAGGTACCCACGCTATGCATCACATGCTTGATGTGAGATGTTTGGAGGTTTTCCAGTCGGGTGTGTGCAAGAAGTTGAGTCCACTTTTTGGCCAAAAAGTGGAAGTGTTTTCCCTGATTTTCAGCATTTGACACATTTGACCTTAAAATTTGAAGCACTTAGAGATGAAATCTTTAAAAAAGTCACTAATCATAAAATGTAGTGCTCGGAGTCTAGTTTCCAAATATGTAATTTATTTCAATACCCAGATTGAACAAATTGAGTTTTAATAGGCATTTCTAAAACCACTATTTAAAAGTCATTTTTTTTTACCATACCATGCACGTGTACGACATCCATATTTTGACTTAAATTATCGTATTTTTCTAAATCCTTTTGGGAAAAATTTTGTGACTCACTGAAGCTTGTTCTTAATATTTTTTTGTAATTTTTTATTGAATATTTTTTTTGTTAAATTTTTATTAGGCAGATTTGTTGTTTTGAAAATCATCATGTACGACATGCATAAGATGACCTAAACTTATCATTTTCTGATTTATTTATTTTCAAATTGAAAAGAATTGTCCTAAGTTTGTTCCTCGTGTAATCCGTTTGTAAAAATGTTATGTTGATCAAAAGTTATTAAAATAGTAAAAAACTCTGATATTTAAAGTTTATGGACCAATTTTATTAGAAATTAATTGAAAAATAGAAAAAATAATTCAATTGCAAAACAAATTACATATTTAGAATCTGCATTGTTTCATCTAAATGGGTTTTAATTTGTCAGAAAATTTGCAAAAAAGGTCGTCAGCCATATGTCCAAAGTCGGTATTTTTCTTTGACATTGTTAGGACCTTCAACTTGCAGGTCAAACCAGGTTGAAGGCCTAGGTTCGGACTTCCAACGCTTTTCCCTAACCAAAAACCTAGGCAAAACCCAACAACGATGCAAAATAAAATTCAAATTTAAAAAACGGATCCCGATTATAAACGATCCTCGTGATATAATCGGATCCGTTCCCATCCGACATATTATCACATTGAACGATCCCGCTTCATAAACGGATCCCGCTACCTTTACAACGGCCTACATTCACCGCCTCCGCGGAACTGATCCCGCATTGGCAGAGCCGGGATCCCCGCTTTATTATCAAAATCGCGGATCTCGCTTTTATAATCGAGATCCCGCTTTAGGTAGTAAGTATCCGGGACTTTATAACCGGATCCCATGATTTTATTTAAATATACATTGTGTAAAATTACTGTGAAGTTGCAACTTTGCAACTTCATATGTACGGCCGAGAGCACTAAAAATGAATTATTTTTCATAAGTTATTGTATTTACAGGTGGTGAATTTGATTTTTGGTTGATTTTATCAAAGGGAGCATCATCATCACCATTTTTGAAGTGAAATTGTGTTATTTTTGTGCTTGTTTGGAGGAACAAAAGGTTTCAATTTGCAATATGGATTGAATTTTTCAAAGGAAGCATGAAGAAAACAATTTTTAAAGTGGAATTGTGGTAGTTTTCTACTTGTTTTGAGGAACACAAGAAGAAGAATTTTGTCCTAATAGGTATTCAACTTCCAATTTGGATTGAATATTTTGAACTATTTCACTATTAACATTCATTTGTGCTTGAGAATTTTATAATTATGGGAGATAAAGCTCGTAATAAGAGAAGAAAGACATTGACTCCTCAAGAAGTTGAAGCAAATAGAGAAAAGAGAGACAAAGACAAAGAGATAGAAGAATGAGAATGAAATCAATGAACGATGGTGGAGCAACCAATTCAACAACTATTGAAGATGAAAACATTGAAGATACCATAGTTGTAGATGAAGCTAATTTGCAAGGAGTCAATTTGGAGAAGAATATGATTATACAAACAAGTCCTACTATGTCTTCAAACCCCTCTTTGAATGTTAAGGAGAATGTTTCAATATGCACAAATCCAGATACGTCTTCAAATCCACATGTTAGTGAAATGGTAAATTTGTATGTAGAAGTTTTACAAGATGCTAGATTTAATGATGTTGACATTGACTATATTCAGAGAGATGAAACTTATATGGAATTTGTTGAAAACAAAAAAGAAAAATCTTTTGTTGCAAATGAAAATCAAAATGATCATTTTCTTGAAAATGAAAACAAAACCTATATTTTTGATGAAAATGAAAACCGTTTTGTTGATGAAAATGAAAATGAAAACCATTTTGTTGATGAAAATGAAAATGAAAACCGTTTTATTGATGAAAATGAAGATGAAAATGAAAATGAAAACCTTTTGTTGATGAAAATGAAAATGAGAACCGTTTTGTTGATGAAAATGAAGATGAAAATGAAAATGAAAATGAAAATTAAAACCGTTTTGTTGATGAAAATGAAGATGAAAATGTAAATGAAAATGAAGATGAAGATGAAAATCTAGAATGTGATGTTGAATTTAATGAAAATACTTTTTTTTAAATTGGAAGTGGTGTTTTAGATAATCTTCCTGGTCAAATTTCTTGGAGGCAAATAAGAACACATGCGAATAGAATATACACCAAATTTTTTTATCATAAAAAAATTGCATTTCAATGTCAACTAATGATGCAATTGATGAGAATGCAAAAAAATGAGGAAAGTAATGAAAAGGTTAGGCTTTTATGTTAAACCAAAAAGAAAAGATCAACTATCAAACATGTTATATCTATCAAGCAGTTATTCAATCCATTGGAAAAATAGTCGATTCTAAAATAAAAAACGCAAAGAAGAAGAGCTATAACTAATGGCTATAGTTAATACAAAACAACTTTGAATAAAATAATGGTAAGCAATATTAGTGAAGTTTTAAAAATGCATCCTAAAGCATTGCTAAGAGCTGAAAAAAGAAGAGAAATTATAGAAAATGATCCCATCAATCAATGTTGGAGTTTTAGTGGATGACTATCGAGGTCTGATATAAAATTAAATGTTGAAATTAAATCTTTGATTGAAAAATATTGGCATGATAATACTAGGGTTTCATCTAATGCTAGAGATGTTTTAAAATTAAGGGTGGGGTCCAAAGTTCGTGATCCTCACCCAAAACACCTATTAGATACAACACAAACTGAATTTTATAGAAAATTTTGTAGCGATTCAGTGTTACCTGGTAATATTAAAATAAGTCAAAGGTCTTTTGAAAAATGTAAACCATGGTATGTAAAAATTAATAAGCAACGAATATCTTGTTGTTGTAAAATACATGTTCAATTTCGTTATTTTTATGATGTTTTTCGATATATAATGCTTTGTACCTTGCATCTCTAACATGATTATACAGATTGTGGTATTGATATGCCACCAAGCAACAAGAGAGTTTATTTCGTGTTTGTTTTTGTGAAAATCTAATGATAAATTATTTTATTTGCCTCTTGTATTTCGACAATGCATTAATCAAGGAAATCTTTCATTTTTAAGAATTTGTTTGCATGAGCGTTGATCATGATTTTGGACAACAATTAGCAGGACGCCAAAAGATTTAGGAATGTTCAAGATTCTTTAAAAAGATGGAAAAATAGGAAAGCAGATTTAGTTACGTAAAAGTTAGTGTGCATGCATTTAAGGAGTGAATTTCTATTAATAAATTGTACCAAAAATATGTTATGCACTCAACATGCTCGATGGCTTGATGGGCCAATTCTCACAAGAGATGTAGAAACACATTTCCAATTGGTACTATACTTTCAGTGGTTATTTTGCGGAGAATTATACTCTCACTCTGCAAGAGGAAATTCAATCTCAATATTATAATTCAGTGCAAGTAGCTATGTTTGTCCATATTGTTTATAGACATGCAGATGATAGCACTGAGGAATCCAGAAAAGTTTTGAGGGAGTATCATTTTTATTTGAGTGACAATCTAAGCATAATTAACGTATTTGTTCAATATTGTTTTAGCATATTTTATAGAAATTTAAGAGAAAGAGGAGTCTAGATGACAAAACACCTCATATGGTGAGGTAATTATATAGGGCAGTTCAAGAATGCTCGAATGTTCTATTGGTTAAGCAGGGTTCACAAGGAACTTAATGTCCAACATATATGGAGTTTTTTTGAAGCTGGGCATGGTAAAGGAGAACATGATGGAGCTGGTGCGTGTGTCAAAAGAATTCTTGCTAGAAAACAATTAAAATTCAAGGATTCAGTAAAATTTAAAAAATGCACATGAGATTGTGGATTGGTGTAATAGAAGATTATCTGCACCTAGTTCGAGTGATTACTCTACAGTTCATCGATTCTTTTGGTTGGTGGAAGAAGAGAACATTACATATCTAGAGTTGATTGTGAGACAATTAGTGGATCTACTAAATGGCATTCATTTAGGAGTGCGACATCAAGCACATGGACTATTTGGACAAGGGAGTTTGCATGTTTTTGCCATTTTTGTATCTTAGGAGATTTGGAAGCTTGTGAAAATACAAAATGGGTTGAACAATGGGAGAAAAGATCGTTGACACCTGTAGAAGCACATAATCAATATGAAAGAACTATTGAAGAAAATGATCAATTGTTTGCATCTGAAGATTATGATCGTGTTTCAGACCTTGTACAAGAAGGTAATTTTAATTTAATTTATTTCCATTTTATTTTTCTTTATTAAGTTATTTTTAATACTAAATTTGTTATGCAGTATGGATATGCATGCTATTAAATCTAATTTTGTTAAGGTGACATGTGTATGCGCTATTGCACCCGGTGGGGAAATGAAGAGCAAACAAAATATTGGTTGGCTCGCTAGTGGAAACTAAACATGTTGTTAACACTCAAAAGATGATGATGGCTTTCATTATCCAACAGTACCTGATCCCCTTTAAGACACACCTCCTTAAGCAAATTTTGATAACAAGTTTTAGATCCCTTGCTAAATTTTTAACAAGTCTTTGATCCCCTTATGTAAATTTTGAGAAGTTATTTGATGATGGTTTTTGAACATGTTTTCCAATAGGATTGGTGGTGGTTGTTGGCACTTGGCTACGAAAATACTTGAGAAGAAAGAATGGTCTACTTGCATTCGAAGACTATGAAACACATAAAAGATTATGCATTATTCACATTTGGTGGTGGCAACAAATATAAAACTAGAGCGCTATCATGGAAGACCTTCAAAAAAATTACTATGGTCAATTTCTATGGAAGAGCATGAGGCAACTATAGATGCATTGCAAAAAAGAGAGGATGCAGATGGTACAATGGGACATAAATATAGGTAAATATAGTTTTAGTTTTATTTTTGTCCTTTTTAAAACACATTAAATACATGTTTCACATTGGTCAAGTGTGTTATTAGTTGAAATTGATTTAAATTGTTCTTTTTATATATCCTTAAGGCATAATCACAAAGGATCTAGTCCATGCAAATTCAACCTAGACAAATATGGAATACTTGGTAAAAATAGGTAATTATCGATAAATTATATTTAAATACATGTTTTGATTACATATTGATATTGCTTGACATTAATAGTTAAAATTGATTTATTTTCATTTTCTCAGATCCTAAAGCCATCATTGCATTGATCTCATACTTTGAAACAAAAAGGAGAGGATGCTTGGATTGAACCTACACACATGTGTGGAATACTTTTAAATACAGGTACTTGAGTTGTGTACATATAGATAGCTTTATATAAATTAAAATATGTATGTTTTGATGATTTCATTGGTATTGCTTGTATCATTTTGATATTAGGTGACGTGAAGACCTACTACATTTTGGGCACAAGTTTGAGATGTTCTTGAGATGGCATAGCCAAATTTTTTACATTGCTTTGAGATGACATATATATGTACATACATACTTACAAAATTAAACATACTCTATGTACTCTATGTATCAAATCAATATTCTATATATTTAGGCGATATGACCCCTTAATACATCCCCTTTAAGATGTTCTATTATGACCTCTTTTAGACATCCCCTTAATTAACATGTTTTATTATGACCCTTTAGACATCCCCTTAAGACCCCTTAAGACATCCCCTTTAATTAACACGCTCTATTATGACCCTTAGACATCCCCTACATGATATGACCCTTAAGACATCCCCTTAAGACGCTCTATTATGACCCTTTAGACATCCCCTTAATTAACATGTTCTATTATGACCCTTTAGACATCCCCTTAAGACCCTTTAAGACATCCCCTTAATTAACACGTTTCTATTATGACCCCTTTAGACATCCCTTAAGACATATATTATAACCCCTTAAGACATCCCCTTAAGACGCCTTATTATAACCCTTTAGACATCCCTTAATTAACATGTTCTATTATGACCCCTTTAGACATCCCCTTATGACCCTTTAAGACATCCCCTTAAGACATTCTATTATGACCCTTTAGACATCCCCTTAAGACATCCCCTTAATTAACACGTTCTATTATGACCCCTTTAGACATCCCCTTAAGACCCCTTAAGACATCCCCTTAATTAACACGCTCTATTATGACCCCTTTAGACATCCCCTTAAGACCCCTTAAGACATCCCCTTAATTAACACATTCTATTATGACCCCTTTAGACATCCCCTTAAGACATATTATAACCCCTTAAGACATCCCCTTAAGACGTTCTATTATGACCCCTTTAGACACCCCCTTAAAACGTCATTATTTGTTTTGACAACTTATAAATTAGTGTTACATGAACTATTATCTATAGTATTTATTTATGCTTTTATTCTCTAATCTTCTATGGTATTGTTAGGGTTAGGATTAGAATTTTAATTAGAGTTATAATTGAACGCTGATTCTAACTGTAATACTAATTGAACCCTAACCCAACCCTTATTGAACCCTTACCCTGTCCTAAAATTAATCCTATCCCTAAGCCTTGTTGTATCTAACCCTAATTGAAACCTAACCCTAACTCTAGTTGTGTCCTAATCCTAACCTTTACCCAATGCTTTATCCTATAACCCTAACCTTAATCCTAATCTTAAAGTAACCTTAATCTTAATTGAATTCTAATCCTAATTGAACCCTTTTGAACCCTAACCCTAAATCTAACCTTGATCTAACCCTATGCTAACCATTACTCCAAGCTTTATCTTAGAATTTTGATTGAACCCCAATCCTAACAAAGTCATAATCATAATCATAACCCAATTGTAAATAATAATAATGTTATATAATTTTTTTCATATGATAAAGTTATATGTGAATATAATTCTTAATTACATTTATTTTTAAATATAGATGCCATAGGTGCAAATTGAATATTGAAGATTTTTTATGTTGGAAGATTTCTACTATTCATGTATAGTGTTAATTCATGTGTATTTTGAGCAATCATTATTATAGTTGAAGATTATTTTGATTTTATAACTGTTTTTTCCTTTTTGAAATGTTCTCAATTTTTCCTATAGTTAAATTTGACATGTTAAAGACTTTCATTACCAACTTGATATTAATCTAAATATGCAGTAATCCAAAGAACTTTACATTCACATGATTATTTCCAAATAATATTAAAATAATAACTTATGTAGATTTTGGAAGTGCATCTGCACATTTTAAGCATAAGATCCATGTGCACTTGACCCATATTTTAACGCAATTCAGGTTTAGACCCTAAATTTCTGGTATATAAATAGATTGCTTTTGTTTGTAAATTATGATTTATTGACTGATTATTGTAAATATTAAAATGTCCTATATTAATCCATGTATGAGATCACTAAATATTAAGTGCATAATAAAGTTCATAATTTATGTAACATATTAAGTGCATGAAACCAATATATTAAGCGCACATGAAATAAAGTCCAACAGAGTACATGATAAACAAGAAATATAGTCCATGAAATAAACATATATAACACATAAAATCACATGTTTCTAGGTCATGTACTGTCTCTATAATCAAGAGACCTCTTCACACCATGTGGACTATGTGGATGACCTGAAACACTCTGTACATAAGAGAAAGATGAAATTAGATGTAAGACAATAAAATGATTTAATGACAATTTAATTTATAATCCATCATAAAATTAAATTACCATCATATCTACATCTGGATGCTCTGGTGCGCCTGAAGAAACCTCTAAATTCTCTAAATCAGTCTACATAAACAAGACAAAGAAATTTGAAATTAGATGTACAACTCTACAATTAAATTTTTTTAATTCAATTTAATTCATAATTTATCATATTTTAATTGTACCGTATTCTGAGGTTGTGCTCTAGGCTCTTCTCCAGGACCTGTATGTGCATGCTCAACTACAAGATGTGTCTCATGCTATAAAAGAAAAGAATATGTGAAAATATCATATTATGTATATATTCAATTTAAAATTTATAATTCACTTTAAATATAATAAAAAATTAAATTACCATTTGATCTCAAACTCGCTTTACATGTCCTCCCTGGGTGGTGTGTAACTAAGGTCCGGGTCGTAATGTAAAGTTGCACTAACAAAGTCCTACAAGATCAAAAATTAAAGCATGTACAATTGAATTAGGTTAATATATACATATATATTCAAGTTTGCACATTTTGTGTATAAAGTTTTGTAAACAACCTGGAAATCAGTGGCCTCACGAGTAACCGCAACATCAAATGTTTGCCCAATGCCCATTCTTATTGTGGTATCAACCTAGACATACATGTACATAGACATTTAACGCTTATAATATTTACAAGTGTACATGCATGTGTTTCATATATCTAGTGAATTCAAAACTCATAAAATTGTAACTATACTAATGTAAACTTTAAACAAATTTACAATATGAATGTACCTGCCCATGATCTATGTCGCTCGATAGTGGAGGAGTGCTTGATAATCCCTCAAGAGGAATCGACGTGGATGCCGATTGACTCACCTAAACTAACATGAATATTTGAAACATATATGTGATCCAATTATAAATTTAAAACTCAAGTTAAATAATTTATGATTTCATATATAATTTTTAAAATTGAAACTGTACCCCATAAGGGTTAGTTAAGTAAGACCGTGTCATGTATGTACCTCGTGGAACAAATGATTGCCCTTGCATCGTTAGTGTCATCCAGACACCAAACAATTTGATTGTTAAATGTATTGCAAACTTTTCTTTGATATATACAACCATAAAAATTCATTATAAATGAACGTATTATCTAGATGCATATTTACACACTGCATGAAGTCTCCCTCAAGGTGATGTTCTACTTCTCACGTGAACTCTACAAAATGAACCGATGTGACCGATGAACCACGTATCTCTCCCCGCCCACCAACTAGGTGTGGCCTCGACTGTGTCCATAGCATACTTGATGACAACTAGTACATATATGGGGGACTCGTCTCGACACTCGAGTGCACTCGCATCTACCTCCATAAAAAACTCCTCCATCATCATCATCGCCTCTATGCTCCCCCCACGCTTATCAGCAGGCTGTTGATCAAGGTCTCCTCATGAAAGTGTACTAAGGGAACCTAATGTTGAGACCAGAGCTTGATGATGCAAAAGCAGGAATGGGAGGACCAGAGCAACAACAAGGGTTATGCATGCACTGGCTGCCGGGGATCAACCTTGCCCCTAATCTCTACTAGGCATGCCGCCACCAACAATCTCTAAAATGACTCAAAATCAAAATAATTGGGCTTTGGCCCCAAAACAAACTCTACATACAATTTTCTCAAAAATACAATGGGCACCCCAATTAGCATGTGGGGACTATCAAAACCATATACCATCGATCCCAAAATGTGCAGCACTCATCCTCATGATGTATGCACCAATTCATGGATATTCTAGACTTTTGGGTGGAATGGGCTGTCGGTAACTGTGGGCCGGGTTGTTAGGGGCTAGATGGGCTTTCGCTATTCTGTCTAATATTTGTTTGTAAGAGATACCATCAAAATAAAATTGTCTCATTTGTTCTATGTCTCGTCGATGCCTATCAAGATCAGAATTGATCATCCTGATGGAATCAACAATGTTTTGCATTGCAGATGCAAAACGTCTCACATGTGGAGGAATCAATGCTTGACTCTGCATAGCATTGATTTGATTTTGTAAGGATGCAACTTGATCATTTATTCATGCTCTCAAGCGAGCCTCATCAGATGCCATAGGTGTTGGAGGTGGCATATTAGGTGGAGGTGGAGGGGGAGGGGGAGGGGGAGGGGGAGGTGGAGGTGGAGGTGGAGGGGGGGAGGGAGGCGGATCTGGCTGTGGCTCAGGTGGTGGATTGATGATATCATCAATGTTAAAATCATCCATGATATGCTTGACATAAATGTGCACCCGTGATTAAATCATACAAAATAGTCCATGCATACATATATTAAGATCATACATTTAATTGAAATAGGATGAGCAACATATATATTAAGCTCATATATTTAATTGAAATGCACATATATATACATTGATTGTTCAACTCAAGAGCATGCCCATACAAAATTCAAAATTAAATGTATGTACATGTACATTTAAAATAAAAAATATGATGCATAATTTGCATGCGTACAAATCATTAAACTAAACTATGTACATACATAAAAATTTCAAAATTTAAGAATTATATATGCAAATTTTAACATATGCACATACATACCAAACAATAAACTTGAACATTCATACAAAATCTCATTTTATGTCTAACACACACACACACACATATATATATTACAATTTTTCAAGAGGAGAAATCATGATCTAGTATAGATAGTCAAGTAAATATATACTATTATATACTATTCATTATAAGTTCATAAATCTCCACTAATTATAAATCCATGTCACTAAAAATATCCATCTAGAACCAAAACTAAATTCATGTCACTAAAAATATCCATTTGGAACCAAATTTATAAATTCATCATTAATAAAATATCCATCAAGCTCACCAAATTTATAAATTCATAACTATTTAAGATCATTGTTTTAATTTATAAACTATTATGGCTCTCTACTGTATAGATCTTCATTTCTTTGTGTTTTCCTTTTCAAAATCAGGAGTTATCCTCTCCTCTAGCCATTGTCGATGCTCATCTACGATCCCATCCATAGCCCTAATAGCATCAATAAGGGTTTGCATCCTAGATGCGAACATCCTCACAAGAGGTTTGACACATTCTTCATTTTGAATAATGTTGATTTGATCTTGGATGGTTCTAGCAGAAGCATTGATTTGTGCTTGCAAAAGAGCATGTTCATTGATTTCAGGTGGTGGAGGTGGGGGGTTACAAGGTGGAGTGGGCGGAGGTGGAGGGGAAGGTGTTGGAGATGGATGGCGGAGGTGGGATTTCGCGAATATTATTGAATGGATCCATGTGATCTTTAAGATATGAGTGAACCTCGCATTAGATTTGTACTCAAGATGTAAGATACATGTTTAGGAAATACCTTTAAACCATTCAATATAAAATGGCCTTAAATAACTGAAATAGGATGATAAAATTATATGTAAGCCTCATTTATATGTCTAAGGCACATGTTACTTGGAATGAAAATACAATTAACTATTGATATTGTATAATCTTGTAGGATCTTATTATTGTTAAATTTGGTTGGGCCTCGGGGCAACTTTGATCACCTAAATTTTAAGAACTTCTTTGATCCCCTTAAGAAATGTTACATTGAACCCCTTAAGAAAATCGAATTACAATTTAGGGTGATAGGATGGCTTAAGGATTTACGCCTAGTGAGGTCCTAGGAGAAATGGCATGGTTCATGAATAAAATTTGGTGAAGTTGCCCAAGGCAACGAAATTTCATTAAGAGCATTTAAAGAAAAAATGATGGCTTTAGGGTTTAGCATTTAGAATTTAGAGTTTAGGGTTTAGGGTAATAGGATAGCTTAAGGGGATCTACATGTAGTAAGATTCTAGGAAAAAATTACATGGCATAAGGGAATGAAATTTGGTGGAGTTTCCTAAGGCAACCAAATTTCATTAAGAGCCTAAGAAAAATGATGGCTTTAGGGTTTACGGTTTGGACTTTAGAGTTTAGGTTTTAGGGATTTAGGATAACTTAAGGGGATATATGTAGTAAGATCCTAGGAAAAAATTACATGGCATAAGGGAATGAAATTTGGTGGTGTTGCCTAAGGCAACCAAATTTCATTAAGAGCCTAAGAAAAAATGATGGCTTTAGGGTTTACGGTTTAGACTTTAGAGTTTAGGGTTTAGGGTAATAGGATAACTTAAGGGGATATATGTAGTAAGATCCTAGGACAAAATTACATGGCATAAGGGAATGAAATATGGTGGAGTTTCCTAAGGCAACCAAATTTCATTAAGAGCCTAAGAAAAAATGATGGTTTTAGGGTTTAGGGTTTATACTTTAGAGTTTAGGGTTTAGGGTAATAGGATAACTTAAGGGGATATATGTAGTAAGATCCTAGGACAAAATTACATGGCAAAAGGGAATAAAATATGGTGGATTTTCCTAAGACAACCAAATTTCACTTTATGATCCTGAGTAGGACAAAATGAATGGTTTAGTGTTTAGGGTTTAGGGTTTAGAATTTGGAATATTTAATGAACTTGCAATTTAGTGAAGAACATTTTCTTGTGGAATAGTTGATTGAGATCTACTCAAATGTTTCAACTGACCAACCTAGATCATGATGGCAACTTTGATCACCAAATTTTAAGAACTTCTTTGATCCCCTTAAGAAAATTGAATTTCGATTTAGGGTGACAGGATGGCTTAAGGGGATTTACGTCTAGTGAGGTCCTAGGAAAAAATGACATGGCTCAAATGAATAAAAGTTGGTGAAGTTTCCCAAGGCAAACTAAATTCCATTAAGAGCCTTTTTTAAAAAAAAATTATGGCTTTAGGGTTTAGGGTTTAGGGACTTGTGAGTTCAAAGGTTTAGGGCACAGGATAACCAAGGATGTACATGTAGTAAGATCCTAGGACAAAATTATATGGCATAAGGGAATGAAATATGGTGGATTTTCCTAAGACAACCAAATTTCACTTTTTGGTGTTGGGTAGGACAAATGAATGGTTTAGTGTTTAGGGTTTAGATTTTAGAGTTCAGAGTTTAGGGTTTACAAAACTTAGGGTAAATTTTTAGTGCCCCTTGAAATATTTAAAGAACTTGCAAGTTAGTGAAGAACATTTTCTTGTGGAATAGTTGATTGAGATCTACTCTTGTTTCAACTGAACAACCTAGATCATGAAATCTCATTCATATTATAATCTTGCACGATCTTATTATTGTTAAATTTGGTTGACTTGGGCAACTTCACCAAATTTTAAGAACTTCTTTGATCCCTTTAAGAAATTTGTCATATTGGGACCCCTTAAGAAATCTATTTATGATTTAAGGTGATAGGATGGCTTAAGGGGATCTAGATGTCTAGTGAGGTCCAAATTTAGTCATACTATAGCCTCGTTGGTTCCATCTAGCTCTGGGTCAAAAGTGTTTACCCCTCTAATAAAAAAAAGTTAACATGATGTTAAAAAAGAATCAATCTATACATATCACAAAAATAACAATAATCTTAAATGTAACCCATACTCTAACAATAATAGAATGCTAAATAATCCCCACCCCTAACCATATCCTAATTGAATTGCAAACCTAATTGAAACTTAATTAAATTATAACCTTTACTAGGTAATCTTAAATGTATTCCTATATTGTATTATATTTAAATTAATTAATATTTTATTATAAATTATATTAATATTTATTATATATTCCACTGTAACCTAACTATTTACTACAAAACCTAATTGAATCTAAGCCTAATCACACATTAAAACCCCAAGTAAATTGTGTAACATTACCTATCCTTAATTGTAATCTTATATTATATTTTATGATATTAACATTTATATTATTTAATATATTATATTGTAATATAATATATTAAATAATATAAATATTTAATTATATTTCTTTTATATGAATCATCCTCCTAGATCTCTAAATTGTAATAATAGCATGTAGTTCCTCTAAACTATCATGATGTACTTCCTCCCTTTCCCATGTAATAGGTGTACCTTGTAGGTGTTAAATGTTCCATCTTGGTCTCCTTATTGATGCATTTCTATCCTTCCACATAAATCTATATAGTATCAAAATATAGGTAATTTTATAGTTATTGAATCTCTCTTAATTGCTAAAGAATCCATTATGATTTAGGATGGGTGGATTATTATCTAGGATCACATCTTAAAAATCCTATAGAGGTCATGTGGTATGTTTTTCTTAATACATATATTCCCATACAAACCTCTTTCCATGTATTATCAACTAGCCTATATGATAGACACCTTCCTAGATTTAAATTTCATACTATATATATGTACCCAAGTGTTTCCAATTGGAATTGCTATAATTATACTTTTATGGCATTCTAGATATTCAAAATAGTTTTCATAAATCTACCAAATAGACCCATTCTTGACATTGAACCTATATAATTTTAGGTATGTCCAATGAAAGATTAGGGTCTAGGGTTCATAAATTTCAAATGCTTTAGTGTTATGGGTTTAGATTTTATAGTTTAGGGTCTAGGGTTTAGCAAACTTAGGGTGAAGTTTGGGTGACCCTTGGCATAATTTAGACTTGCAAGTTAGTGTCAATTGGAATTGATTGTACATGTTTAGATTTACAAATTTATTAACTAAATTTGCAAACAAACATCAAGATAAACTTTATGAATTTTAACCGTTCTTTAACATATTGATTTCTAATCTAATTATAATTTAAAATTGAAACTAAAGTTTAATATATATCTTTTTTCCATACAAAGCTAATAAAATTTAAAACATTTAAGCAATGCGAATGATTTTTTTTGAGCTCAAAATTACCTAGTTTTCAAAATCAAAATGATTTGTTCAATTCCAATTTAGGGTTTTAACAAATTTTTTTGTTCCAATTCAATTTAGGCTCTCAAGCGAAACAATTAGGGTTTTAATGAAATTTTTTCATTCTTAACTAAACTAGGATTTTCAAATTCAATTTTTTCATTTTATTTGAATCCGTGGTTTCAAAAAGCTCGATGTGGATTTGTAAATGCAATGTTTTATTTCATTTCGATCTTTAGGGTTTTGAAATGCAAATTTTTTTGTTTTGTTTTAATTAGGGTTTTCAAAATCAATTTTTTTGGGGTTTAATCAAACAATTTAAGATTTAAAAGTTAAATTTTATTTCTAAAACACAATTCAAGGTTTTTTTTTTCATTTTTATTAAAAAAAAATTAGGTTTCATTGCAAGTTTTCTTCTATTTTTACAATTATTGAATTCTACTATAACAATTAAAAAAATGATTAAAACGTGAAATAAATTAAAAAAAACATGCTAAATTAACTTATTTCTTTCAAAATTTCAATTCAAAATAAAAAAATGAAAAAAAATGGCGTTTAGGTGGGGTACCTGAAGTTGGTCGTGAGGTCGCTGTCACCAACACTGGGGGTCCCGTCTGTAGAGCAGTGAAAACTATTTAAAAAATAAATAAATAGCAGTATAAAATGGGATCCTATTTATAGAACTCGGGATCCCGTTATTTATAAATCGGGATCCCGTTTCTTATAAATCGGGATCCCGTTCTGTTTCCATTGGTTCAAAATCCAATGGGAAATAGGATCCCAATTTTAAAAAAAGCGGGATCCCGTTTTGTCTCAGGCTCGGGATCCCAAACCGTAACGGGATCTCGATTTTTAAAAATTAGGATCCCGTTTATTAAATCGGGATCCGGTTTCCTCAATGCCGATTTTAATTTTTTGGTTAAGGGAAAAAACTTCCACATTTCGTGGACTCAACTTTGTGCACTTACCCCTATTCAACATATGATTTGGTTTATAGCTTGTATAAACATGCAAGATTATAATTACCGAGTTCTTCTTAAATGATCCAATTGATATCTTCTAATTACTCTGATCACCTTAGAGGATTTAATCTTTACTGGAAAGAACCAATTAATTGATCACACAGTTATAGAAAATGTGTACTAACAAACTGGAGGTAAACTTGTTACACCAATTCAAACAATCAGAGAACATCACAATTGGAGACAACTTCGATAATATTTTCAATAAACACGACCAACAACTGATACCAGAAACAATCGCAACACATCAAAAGACTTCCATTGATATCTCCATGATTTTACATATGCAACATAATCTCATCTTTTGCGAAACGTTGTGTTCCTCCAAACTATATCTATTCTATCCTACTGTTTTACCTACTACTCCATTTACAATTGAGAGTGATTATTTATACATCAGTATCCGAACAGGCACATCATTTCATATTCCAATATTGGCAAAATATTGCAATTAGGAATTTTCATGTCGGCCACAGTGCATAAGACTTCATCAATCATTCACTGTAACATCCTTGTGAGTATGCCAAAGGCAACAATATCGCTGATCATCCCTTTGGTCTTCTGTGCCTCACCATAACACATCCGAGTCGTGAAGAAATCATATTGAAAACCCCTAAAACCCCATTTGTCTCCCACGCGTCACTGTAGCATTCTGTTTGTCACAACAAAGCCATATAGTATTCTTTTATTCCCTTTCAGTTTTGTCTTCACATTCATTATAGCTCATCTGGGTCGGTGAGATATCATAGAGATTACAATATGTCTTGCCGATATGTACTTCTTGTGCCTTCCATTCTCCGAGACCCAAGGAGCCTCTCATCGAAATGCACCTTGTTCTAACTCACTGTCGCTGTAACTTAATGGTGTCGAGAAGACCTTATAGAGAATCCACCTTGTTTTGTCAAAAGTTCCTTTATCTCTTGAGTCGCCAAGACAATAGTAAACTCTTGCCGACAAAGTCCTCCTGTGCTCCACCGGTGAGAACAGACACCTCGCCAAGACATTTTCGTTTTCTTACCGACTGAAATAAGTCTTACCAATGAACCCATTCATCGGCAAGACGATGAGCCTTCGAAGAGACTCATACCGATGCCAAAAGTTACACTGAACCCATTCCTTCATCTCATTCGCTAAGACTTATCCCGATGTGCTCTATCAGTGAAACACCCTGATTTCGTTGAAACTTTTGCCGAAGACAACCTCTCCATAGATCGCCAAGAGATTTCGGTTTTCTTAATCCTTTGCTGATAGAACCTTTGATACGCCTTTTGACAACACATATTTCGCTATGACCTTCACCTGAATATGACTCCTATGCCGATATGTGTCTTTCAAACATGGGTCGGTGAAACATGACGCGCTCGATGAAGCATTACACCGATGATCCTGACTCATGTCGTTATGAACACTCCCATTGCCGAGACGATGAAACTGTTATGCTGATAACTACCAGTGAATGAAATTCAATCACCATGACATTAAAACATCTTGCCGATAGGCAACACAGACGTTTTGCTAGCAGAAGACACAACATGGATCGGGGAGAGCCTAATGAACTCACACCGATAGGCACCAGAATGCAAAAGATGCGTGACTCAATGGATTCAATGGGTAACATGGGAAAAATATGAGAAAAATGATATGAAAATAAACCCCTACATTTATGAAAAGGATTCCAATGGAAAACTAAGGTAATGGAAAACATGTGAAAAAGCTCAGAAATTTATAGTTCCAACACTGGTAACTAAGTAGGAGCTTTGACTTTTTTAATAGGGGTACCTTTGCCACGTATGGTTATCTTCGGAGGGTTACAACCAAGGAAAAGATTCCTAACTTGCTTCTCAGCATGATATATTCTAATAGGTCATTATCATTTTCCCCAAGTTTCTTGTTATTGTTGTAGCCCATTCCAAGCATTAATTGTAGCTCTTTGTTGCCATCGTCCATTTGAAGATCCAACACATGTCTTTCATATTGGTATAGTAGACTTGATATATCCCTTTCATCCACCACTTCCTGGCTTAAGTCCCCCCATCTTTTTGAATGTGGAGGGTTCTGCTTTGAAGGTTTGAGATGGTGTGTTACTTGGTTGTGGCTTCCCATGGGATTTAGGAGATTGAGGTAACTTTCCTATTACAAAGGCACTCTTTTCCATTTTATAGTCTCCAAACCCGTTATCTTGGATAATAACTTTAATATCGGGGATGTCTGGAATGGAGGGTGTATTTCTCTTAGAAGTGGAGGCTAGGGTAGACAAGTGTACATAAGGAGATGTAGGGCCTTCATCATTTTTTGAGACTTGTGGGATTTTATAATATTTGGCCTCTATTTTTTTGCAATAGTAAAAAGGCTCTGGATCACCATTGATGGTGACCTCTTGGTTTTGATATGGGAAATTGACACATTGATGGAAGGTGGAGGCAATAACTTGCATCCCATGGATCCATGGGCACCCTAGGAGAATTTTATAGGGGAGCTCAAGGTCGAGAACTTGGAAAGTGGTTTCCATGATTGTGGGTCCTACTTGGATAGGGAGTTGAATGGTTCCTTGAGACACCCTTTCTTTATCATCATAAGCCCGGATACTGATACCTTTTCCCTTTTCAATAACATCCTATGAGAATCCCAGATTCTTTAATAGTTTCAAAGTACAAATATTTAAAACATCACCTCCATCCACCAAGAATCTTTTGAATTTGTTCTTGTGTACCAAGTGTTGGTTGTTTTCTAGTGCACCTAAGGAATCTCTAAGGGATAGCCAATTCCTATGTTCAAGACTCCTGAAAGGATTGGCCAACTAACAAGATCTAGTCGATGACTGAGATCTTCTACACTTTATGTTGTGTGGGGCCAAGGAGGGAGTTCCTACTATGTTCAATTTGAGAATATACTTTATGGGACACATCATTTTCACAGATCAGTTTGAATGAAGGATAATTCTGCTACAATTACTACAAGATTGGTTTATCCTTAAGTAAATTGCTTATCCATTCATCAAAACAAAGGAAATTCTACATTATAGCTGACAAATACATGTGTCAAGATTGATGAATTTTAAAATGAATTTAAATCCTGACTTTAGGTCGGTCATCAAATAGTTATTTGATCAACCCTTTAGGTGAATCAT